>PRKT01000480.1:193325-214894 GCA_003671525.1 Saccostrea glomerata
TTTGGTCCTCATACCGCTAACAATGACTCTTCTTGTTATTATAATCTTTGTTATGATGTATGTACACCTTTTTGAATTACAACATATGAATAAAACAGGAAATTACAGACGAATGTCAGTAGCAATCAATTCACACTTACAATGATGTCTCTTCCTCTAAGTCTTCTATATTTTGGATTGTAAGTATCCTCAAATCCAGGCCTAACATGGATTCCTTTGTGCTACAGAAAAAGTGAAAAAAAAAATGAACTGACATGAAAATAAGATATAATGAAAGTATTCTTCAGAGTAAATTAAACATGATACAATAACTTTTCATCTAAATGGGTTTGTTTTTCTTATAAATTTAATTTCTTGCAAATGTGTCCATGATGATCATTTTAGCTATCAAAGTAAAATAAAGTAAACTGAGTTTTGAAGACATACCAGTTGTTTAAAGCTCTCCTTCCATTGATTTTCATACTCATTTTCATCCGGTTGAATGAATTGAAATACTCGGGGCTCTGGATTCATTAAGGGGTAATCATATTCAAACACATCCTGGTAGATCCTCTTCCTAGAAGACATCAATTCAACAGTTTTAGATTTTTTTTCCAAAAGGTATAAATATTAAGGGATGGATGGAGAATAGTATCATATTATTAATACAAAAATAACTTATTTTCCAAGCACTTGGGAACCTTGCTGAGACACATATTGTTTTATTCAGTCTTTCAGAGCAAAGAATACATTATGCCTCCATGAGAGCCAATTTTTTCATAGGTATTAACAACATAGCTGTGTTTCAAGGTTTAAAAAAAAAACAAAAAACTATTAGGTCTACCTTACATTGAAAAGAAAGGAGCAAAAAAATAAGAGTAAGACCTACCATAGCCCAGGATCATCTGCAATGGCCTTAAATCTTTTACATACACATGCTGCCCTGCATAAGTCATACTCATACAAATAGCTAAAAATCTTTATTAAAACTTCATCTGGCATCTCCTCTTGCAGGTACTGGGCACCAATTGGACATCCTGAGAGATAGAAAGAATCAGTATTACTCAACATATGTACAGGAAACGGGTCATTATAAGGTGGATACTCAAGCTTTACAATGACCAGTAGTATATAAGATAGGTTTTTCTAGGATATTAATTTTACATTGCCCTTTTTTTCATATAATATAATTTTGATTATGACAATATTTCTTGGAATAAAATTATTATTATCAAATTTTGGGTTCATATAAATATTAAATCAGCTATATAATACTGTTGCAATTCATAGCACCTCTGCAGGATGATGATTTGGAAGGCGACTTCCTCCTTCTTTTGGAGTGATTTTCTTCCTGTGATGATCCATAATCTGTTTGGCGTTTTCTTAGATAATATCTTGTGCTATAGCTGCTTTCTCCCTGTTCTTCATCACTACTCCTTGAACGTGTGCTCTCTACAAACAGATAGTTGGTATTATAAATCATTCGTAGCAATTGAAAATGCAATTGTAATATTTTTGCAATTATTGTTGCCTTCTACTTGTTTTATTATATCGGTGACTTTTTAATGCCAGACTGTATCCGGTCTATATTCTCCAGACTATATAATTTTATTGCGAACACTTTTGTCGCTATGCACGATTCTCTGTCTGCAACCATGCACACGTATAGTCTGGACAAAAAAACTTTATAATATCGTACAAAAAACACGATTCATTGTCTACAGTCATGACTAAACAGCTATTATCAATTATCATTCAACCCTTATGCACAGTGTGCACATTCCACACAATGACCCAACCACTCACCACTATTGTGTCGTCCTGAATCGGTATGTTTCAAATTTGATCGCTTTCGTAACTTTCTGGTACTACTTCTGGTAGACCGGCTTGTGTAGCTAGGCATCATGGGTTAATTAAAACCGAAACTTGCCCTAAAATACTAACTATCAAATATAAACATAATTTGCGCAGCCATGTTGAATCTTATTCCAGTCTGAATGGCTGTTAATTACATTTATCACGTGACGACATTGACCAATCAGAGTTTACTTCCGCGATAACGGGATCCAAAACAAGCCAATGTGACTAGACAAGACTTGCATATATGTTTTTGTCTTTGAAAATGCCGCGACAACCAATTAGACGTATTATATGGAAATGAGTGCTTCCACGGGACTTAAAACCGTGTAAAAAACTGAATAACAAATGAATTACCATATATATTATTATGCTCAATCAAGCCTCTCCCTTCACCAAAGATGTACACCCCTCCTTGATGTCCATTAAAAATTTCATTCTTCCTGAAAATTGAAATCAATTTAACTATATTGTACATGTATGATTACATCTACTTGTAGTTGTTTGTGAAATTGCAAAGTAACAAAACTAGAGCTAAATATTTTTTCTAGGATTTCATATTACATATTGTTTCACGTGTACACATACACAAGTACAAGTAAAACAAATACATAATTATGAATGAATTACCTAATGGTGGGATCACTGTTTGATGTTATCCATACTCCAGCAAAATTGTTGGAGTGGATCTTGTTTTCGATAAACTGGCCCCGCCCATTCTCATGGACGTACACCCCTCCTGTCTGGCCATGGTGAATTTCACATCTCACAACGGTGGGGTTTGCTCCAGCTTTCACTTCAAATCCTGCTATTCTGTTGTTGTGGATGTCATTTTCCTCAAAGTAACCCTTTAAAGTTCATACATATTTGTAACTTGATCTCCATTATTAACTTCTGTGTAGGTTAAATTCTTGTATGATTACACTTGTGCGTAAACATTGAACTTATATAATGAGTTTTGTGATACTGATAGGTCTTGAACTGATAATTACACAGGTAACTTACAAGGCCATTATCAAATGTGAAGATTCCTACATCTCTACCATGGTGAATATGATTCCGCCTCATGATGGGGTTGGAGTGATTCTTGACCCAAATTCCAGCAAGGGCATTCCCACTTATCTCATTATCTTCATACTGTCCCTAGAGAAAAATTGGGGAAAAATTATAATAAACATGTCTTGGCTCATTTCAAATCCTTTTGTACAAGTAAAATAAAAAGAATTGCAATTTCTCCTGCATGCATAACCTTACCGACCTAATTTATGTTCCTAAAGGGTAACAGTTACATACACAGGGATTTGCCATACTATAAATTTATTAACTATATTTTAAGTTGGTTCAACATAGATACAGTTTCTGCAATTAAAATTTGATAGAGCATAGTTAGAAAAAAGATCCCTCTTCTGTTCATAAGTAATCTTTGAGAGAGAATTTTTTTTCTCAACTAGAAAGTTATGTTCATAAAACATTTTTTAAAATTTTCCATTTGTACTTAAAATTAATCATAATCCCAATTTCCATACATTATATCCACTCAAAATGTTTATCACAAACCTGTGCATAATCTGTCACAAAGAGTCCCACATTTTCGCAGTCTTTGATCTTGCAGTGTTTTATAATGGGGTCTGCTCCCACTCCTGATACACAAACTGCAGATCCCACTGTAAGCAGAAAAGTCATTATCAAATGATAAAATCATTATTATAAGCGACTTGATTTCTTTTAGAGTTCCATTTATATGTGGAACAATAAACAATCAATTAATAGAAATGTTGAAATGAAATGAAATTCCCCCTGTAAATCCAGAGCCAAACGGACAATAATAGAGAGATGAGAAATTGCTAATTTCTAACAAACCACTTCAAATGTAATTTTGTAAATATAAATGTAATTTTTTATTGAGAGAGAAACAAATGCTCACTTTAAAAAAAGTTTTTCTGTGTTATAAAAATATATGCAAGGAAATTTAGGAAAATTCAATTAAAATATACTAGCTACATAAACACAGAAAACAGAGCTTTATGGGCTTGGTCATAATTGTTTCAACTAACATACATGTCCAAGAACAAGTCGATGTCGATATCAACAATATGGACAATATTATGTCGATATCGTATCGAATGTGATCAGCACTCTTAATTGGTAATACCTGGTGCCATATTTAAGACTCTATATGACGTCGATGTCATCGATATCGACAATATCATGACAATATTGATCCTATTTGCACAATTTATTTTCACACTGAGGTATAACATACTTTTACAAAGTAACAAGCGAAGTTAAAATTGATTCATTATTGGCATGAATGTGGAAAAATAAATTATGATTAAGAAAATTTAAGGGTTGTTATTGTTTTAGATTAGATTTAGAGTAAGATGTTGGGTAAGGGTGAAAATTCTTTAAAATGTTTTAACAATCATGATTTGATATCGATACGATATCGTTGATATCAACGATATCGACAGCAAGGTAAACTTATTAAACACAGAAGTGATGTAAAATTAAAGTTTTTGTATTAAGGTGAAGATTGGTAAAGAAATGTGCTGTTAACAATCATGATTCGATATCGATACGATATCGTCGATATCGACGATATCGATGGCAGGTAAAATCTTCGTAAAAGTAAAGTAATTAAACATAAACACATTCAAAGTAACAGGGAAGGTATTTACCAAGGGCTGAGCAAATATGATTCGATATCGAAGCGATTTGTTGATATCGGCGATATCGACACTTCAGGGAAAGATTTATAAAGAAAGTTTTAAGTAACAGTTGTGAAAAACACCATATTAAGGATGGAAACCACAATTCTTGGAACAACCATTATACGATATCGGCACGATATCGAGGATATTAACAGTAAGGAAATAGTCTTAAACAGGAAGTATTGTAATAAACACACGAGAATAGAGAAATATTATAGAAAACTATAAAAAAGTAATGTGTCGATATCGTAACTACATCGTGTCTTGGACATAACTCTCAACTTAAACCTCAAAGACTGAAAGAGACAAATTGATTTCATATGAAATCTTTCACATAGAAAACAGCTAATACCCCAATAATACATGTAATTTTAAAACTTTGATCTACAGCATATTCTGATTCTAAAATTTAATTTAACTAAAAGTTATTAAATGTTTTTTTAATTTTAAACATAATATTTTTCAGGAGCCTTTCTATATAATTCCAAGATTTTTTTTTTACCCCTCAACCCTGGCCCCAAAATGTGTTTATGACTTACCCACAGAGGTACTTTTGATTCTACAGTGGTCTATTGTAGGAGAACAATTCTCTGTCACTTCCAAGGCATAATGCTTATGATGCGTCATAGCCATCGTTAAGTCTGGTGTGAACTGAAGAATAAACCAAGAAAATAATCACAATATGCCATAAACTGATAAAGTACATCTTTATCATTACAGAAAAGGGTATTATAATCATTTTTATCATACACACCTTGAAGTTAAACACACCAAGTAAAGAATGGTTAATATTTTTTTAAGAAAAAAAAGAAAGATTAAAAAAAAACTTTAATTACACACTATTGAACACTTTAGGGCAGAAATCTACAATATTTCAAATAAAGTTCTTACAGGGTTGTCCCTAAGACCAGGGGGCGGGGATTTTCCAAAACAAATAATAGACATTATCCACCAGCTTCTCACCTATTCTCACTTAACCCCTTGGGCTATCCTTAAAAAATTGTTTTTTTGCGGTAACGCGACCGACTCACCAAAATCCACCCGACTGGATTTTTTTTATCGGTTCAAAAATATTCTTTTTTTTTTTTATGTATCCATTTTCGGTTTTTATCCGATTGATTTTTTTTTTACGTCTCGGTTACACCAACGCTTTATCTTTCCCCCAACTATTAAAACGTCTTTTTGATATACAAATTTAGAGATGGCGTCCGAGAAGGTTGCGGGAAATATTGACTCTATAGTTCTGTCAGTTACAGTAAATCTATCTTAATTACTAGGCAAAAAAAAATATTGTGCGTCAGTTCCACCTTACAGATACATGGTATGATGTTTACGAGATCGCCACAAAATTGGTGGCAGACAAAATTCCACGTGGGATGATTGCGGATTTGCAGCTAATTAATAAACTATCAGAGGTGTGCAATTAGCATCGCCCGACGCCCGGGGCTACCATTTTTGGGGGCCGGGCTAGTGGTTTTCTGCAAGGGGGTAGCCCGTCGGGCTAGTAAAAATTTTAACTACACACACAATACATGAAAAGCACAACCGGTATTTTCACCGTTTTTTGCAATTTAATTCCCAGCCAGTGAATATTTTCCAGACAACATGCTCCAACTATCAATAAATCTCAATAATTGTAACTGTTTTGCAGTGTTACCTGACTTGTTTACTTCCAAAAACGATCGTTTTTTTCTCAATCCGAATTTCCTCTATTCCTTCGTTTATGGTAAATACATGCAGATATCTCATTAAAATATATACGATCACTCAATAAATTGAAAAATAAGTGTTTTGTGACACACATCTATTAAATATATTTCTAGTGTATTTAATGATTAAACAGAAAACAAAATGAATTTAATTTCATTCTAAATGAGCTTCTGTAATGCAATGTTCAGAAAAAGGAAGATAATTTATTTAAATTCATTTTAATTTTCTTTCATGATAATTTAAACACGATTTTAAAATTTAATAGTGAGAATTATACATTAATTTTAAAAAGAATTAACTCAGTACCCTGACTTTTTCAACAATTAATTTCATTTTATTTAAATTTTTGCCCCTATATTTGGGCTAATAACTTTTTACTTCGGGCTAGTAATTTTATGGTTGCCACTAGCCCGTGGGCTAGTAATAAATTTTTCTAATTGCACACAAAATCTTAAACCTCGTAAATATCACACCCACGAAACACTAGATTAATGTGGAGTCAGTTATTTGAGGTACGTGGCTGATGAGAGTCACTTTCTTAGAAAAATTTGCTTAAAAAGAACTGATGTGTTCTGATATTTGAGCAATAAAAGATTGAATTCATTTAGAATGCTTTAATTTTCCTGTTTGATAAATAAGGTGAAAATTGAGACATAGTTAATACATTGTACCTCTATATCATCGAAATTTATTTCTGACATTTTGTCTCAAAAAAAAAAAAAGCCTACCTACCTACTCACACCTAAAATGATGAGGCGCGTTACCGCAAAAAATAATTTTTTTAAGGATGGCCCAAACTGGTTTAAATTTCAATCCGGTTTACCTCGGTAAAACAAATGAACAATTTATACAGAGATGGCATCAAAAAGATGCAGAACAACATACATGTATTATTAATAACCAAATTACACATCCTAATCTTTTTCTAAATATAAGTATCTAAGAAATTATAAAGTACTTATCATGTTTATATATTCTTTGATTATCTTACTTATTGTTAAAGTCTTTTTTTAAGGATGGCCTTGTAATAAGAAGAACCCCATATGCCCTTCTCCTTTTTAAATGTCCCCTTCTATTTTAATTTTAAGTGAAAACCCTGTTCTTAATAATCTAATTTATAGCAATCTTTATTTTCTTTACTATATCTTCAAAATTTCCACCCAAAGTGTAACATATCTTTAAAAGTTAACTTTAAGTGTAACTTAAAAGTTTACCTTAAGTGTAACATATCCTAGATAGGCCTCCTTGGCTCCCTCTACGAATGTAATTGTGGACTCTGTCCCCCTTTCTACAATCACATTGTCTATCACATTACCAGGGGCAGCACCGATCATGGTCACATTAGTGTCCACAAACAAATACTCTGTTAAGTACATTCCAGAGTGAATAAATATAATTGCATTGTCCATGTCCTCTGAATCCACAAAACTGTAGGCTCTCTCAATGGAGTCAAAATACTGTAAACAGAAAATTAAACGGTTAGTGTTTTCAATAAATTACAGTCAAGTTAGATGATACATGGTATTAGAATTTCTGTAGAGTTTTCAACATAAATCTAAATTCACTTGCTAAATTAAATGTGGAATGTACCATTCCAAATCACATTTTTATTCTATGTTTTTTCTTTGGTCCTCATACCGCTAACAATGACTCTTCTTGTTATTATAATCTTTGTTATGATGTATGTACACCTTTTTGAATTACAACATATGAATAAAACAGGAAATTACAGACGAATGTCAGTAGCAATCAATTCACACTTACAATGATATCTCTTCCTCTAAGTCTTCTATATTTTGGATTGTAAGTATCCTCAAATCCAGGCCTAACATGGATTCCTTTGTGCTACAGAAAAAGTGAAAAAAAAAATGAACTGACATGAAAATAAGATATAATGAAAGTATTCTTCAGTGTAAATTAAACATGATACAATAACTTTTCATCTAAATGGGTTTGTTTTTCTTATAAATTTAATTTCTTGCAAATGTGTCCATGATGATCATTTTAGCTATCAAAGTAAAATAAAGTAAACTGAGTTTTGAAGACATACCAGTTGTTTAAAGCTCTCCTTCCATTGATTTTCATACTCATTTTCATCCGGTTGAATGAATTGAAATACTCGGGGCTCTGGATTCATTAAGGGGTAATCATATTCAAACACATCCTGGTAGATCCTCTTCCTAGAAGACATCAATTCAACAGTTTTAGATTTTTTTTCCGAAAGGTATAAATATTAACTCTTTACCCCTTAATGCCACGATTTGACGCACTGGCCATATCCCTGGGGTGTTTGCCTGGCTGCCCCTTAGAGCATTTTAGTTAAATTAGAGTGCAGTTTAAAACTGAACTAATAAGGGTCAAAATAATTTATTAATGCTATGTATTATATATCATTGGATTCGTAATAAATTAAAGTTTTAAAATCTCTTTGCAAAATTTTGATCGTAGTTATCTGTAAATAAATAATTCAGGTGAAAGCAGGTGTAAATTGCAAAATATATATTTTCAACATGTAAAACAGCTTTAATAAGCCAAAACTATCTTTAAAAATAAAAAAAATTATGTGTGATGATATAATTGATGGTTAAATTATCATTTATTATCAATTTTATAAGTTTAATTCATCAGAAATCAATAAATTGCAGTGCTACTTCAATGTCAATCTCGCCGACAAATTTTTAGACTTGTGTGCTTAAACTCTGCTACAAAGGATGCTATAAACTCGGCCAGGCTGGATGCTGGTCTTAATGGGTATTTCCAGTTAAATAGTCCTGCCACTTCTGAGAGAATACGAATGGGGTGTCAGGATCAGTTTACAAAGATGGTGAGTTAATTTCTTTAACTTGAGGGTTTTTTTTTTCGAAGATAAATTTGCATTATTTATGATATCTAAGAAGAAATTTAACAATTTGTATTTTTGGAGGAAATAAAGTCAAAGTTTATAATTCTTTATTATCAAGACGTACAAGTTGTTATTGTGCCATCTGTTTTATAAATTCTTGTAAAAAGTTAATGCCTTTGGGCTTTTTAAGATACGTATCTAAGCAGATAATTTGAATTTTTTGTTTGATTCTTCCTTAGTTTCCTGAGGCCCCTAAAGGTTCGTACAAGCCAT
Source organism: Saccostrea glomerata (assembly GCA_003671525.1). Lineage (NCBI taxonomy): Eukaryota > Metazoa > Mollusca > Bivalvia > Ostreida > Ostreidae > Saccostrea > Saccostrea glomerata. The sequence continues at coordinate 202,698 of PRKT01000480.1, forward strand.
GGTTTGTTGAGCTGTAAGGGAGACAACCTAGAGGAAGAATGGTCACTGAACAGTGAGGGTGCTAGGGGAAGCATTCCATTTATGTTAAAATCTACAATATTATCCTAGAGCTTTAATAATTGATAATAGCAAATATCTTGATGTTAATTAATTCTGAAGGTATTTATATTTTTATATTCTTGTATTTGATGTTTTTAACGATGTTTGGATACAATCAACCTTTTTGAACAATCATTTTTTTTAATTAATTTCTTATTATAGATTCTATACCATATTCATTTCTGATATAGTTAATAAAGGGTAATGATGTTTATGAAATCATGCATTTGTTTGTGATTTGTAACTAAATATATTTGCTGAATTGCATGTTTATTTTTTTTTTGTATCTAAATATGGGAAATTTATGGTAGTTCTGGAAATAAATCTATAGAGTCTTCAAAATGTTAAAAGATATTAACTATTGAGAAGAATTTGACATCACAAGGAAATTTCAGCAAGTATGATTTTATTATAACAGGGTACATTCTATATAATTTCTGTGATCATTGGCTGAACTTCTTATATTCCCAATAAATTGTTACTTTCCATTCCAGTTTCTAACGTCCCATATCCTTCACATGTGTCTTATATTCAGTGCCTTTGTGTAGTAATAAGCTTGATATACTTATCACTATATTGTATCTCTTGTCATAATGGGTTTTTTTAATAACATGTAAAATATTGCATGTCCTCAAATATGTTTTTCATTTCAATAATGTGATATCAAATCTTGTATTTTGATGATGTTTTATAGATCAGCCAATGTGACTAGACAAGACTTGCATATAAATTTTTGTCTTTGAAAATGCCGCGATAACCAATTAGACGTATTATATGGAAATGAGTGGTTCCACGGGATTCCACCTTGGTTTATACGGGTATAGTAAAATAAAGAGGACTATCACAAAGGAAGAAAAACATCTACTCTCAGTTGTAAGATATATACAGTACATATGACAGGTCACTATACATGATTGATTTAACAATGTAAATATTTGCCTTAAAGGAAAAGGATAATCGGTTCGGAAAATACCCGGTCGATGAGCCCTTTAAGTGTTATTTACCCTACAGGTTTTCCATGAAGCTGATGAAGGAAACAAAGGCTTTCTGACCAGGGAGGATGTAAAAGTGGCAATAGCTGAACTGTTTGGGTACAAACCTTCCAAGGTATTAAAACACACAAATGCAATGCAATTTGACTTCAACAGTTGTTCAGTAATATAAAGGATAAGAGAGATTAGTGTGAATAAGCTTTACGAGAGAATCTAATACAGCAGAAAATTACACATATCATGCAGATACTGTAATGTCATGGTAAAGTTATGAGTTTCACTAATTATATTCAATCAGATATTTAAATGATATTCAGTTGATGTCCTTTACCAAAACAGTGGTCAAGGTTTGACACATAGTGCATCTACTATATGTCAAATTGTGACTATTATGTCTACATAGATTCTAATTATAAATATGAAAAAAAAATTATTACTGGTAATATTAGCCTTGTCTGTCTTACATGTACATAGAATTAGCATTTGTTGAAATGGGTTATAGATAAAAAAAAAATTCACACTGGATTTGTGTTTATTAAAGTATGAAGTTGATCAAGTCATGAACAACTATGGAAGCAAATGGAACAATGCTATTGGTAAGTTCATCAATGTTTCAGCATAGATATTAATTTTAAAATATACACATGAACTTATAATAAAATTAGACATCAGATTTTAAAAAATGATGAAATTTTAATTTAGGAGTCTTTTAATTAATTGCTAACAGTTCTTATTATTTATGCAGGACTTTCCTTGGAAAACTACATGATTATAATGTCAGACAAAATGGTGTCAGCAGATGAAGATGAAAACATCAGACACACTTTTATGGCTTTTGACACACAATGTAAGAATAGAGTACAAGAAAATTCGAGGAATAATGTATTCTTGTACTCTCATCTTAGTATGACATACTTGAAACATAAATTTTTGTGTTAATAGCTGTTTTCCAGAAAGAGTTATCTCCCTCTAAATGTGCTGAATAATAGTTGGAATTAAAAGGGTACTGCAGTCTAGAATATAGACATTTTCTTAAAGAATCCTAATTAATGTTACAAAAAGGAGTGGAATTGATTGCAACATTGTTTTTTAAGTTGAATGCATGTAAAAACAGTTTACAGTAATCTTAGTTTAATTTCTGTTTAGGTCGAGGATTTCTTGGAGTAGAGGATTTACAGAGGGCATTCAGTCAGGTAGCACCACACATTCCAAACCACACAGTACAGTCATGTTTCAGGTAAATAACTTTACTATTTTAGTAATACATTCTCATTAATTCATAGATTGTCTTTTTTTTGGCATAAAAAATAATTTTATGAAAAAAACCTAGTATAACTGGATGTAATATACAGTTGAACCTGCCACTTGAATACCGATATCTGGAATACCATGGACATTTTAAAATGGTTTGGAAGTCCCAACCACTTTTACATCTGTTTTATTCTGAATATCATGTGATCCTTGGATATCTCAAGGTATTTTTGGGGTTCCTACGAGTTTAAGATACATGTAACCATGATTTACTGTATATACCGTTAGAAAAAGTAATTTAACTAGGTAGAACTCTATTAGGTACATTCTCATTTCTATACATTTTGTCCTCTTTTATACAAACCACCAGCATTTCATATATCAATACCAATTAGCCCTTTTATGATAACTGTGGTAATCCTCTTTTTTTCCAGGGCAAATAAATGACATTTAGAAAAGTTTTTGTTGATAGATTAGTCGATGCCATATAATAAACAATTGCTTTTATGTCATATTTCACCAAAATACTATTATGTAATCATGTAAAAATGTAATCATTTTGTCTTTTTAATAAAAGTTATAAATATTTTCCTTTTTACAGAGAGCTTGACCGTGATGGAGATGGGCGAATAAGTTATAAAGACTTTGATTTTATGATGAAATATGACACCAAATCTCACATTTGAGATGTAAAACTTAAAACATGCAAGCTTTATACATGTATCAATAATTTATTAAAATACTGCAGATCTCATAAAAAAATAAAATATATCCAACCAATTCCATTTGGATTTATCTTTAACATGGATATACATTAAATAGGATGTATAACATATATTAAGTACACTGTGATTTATTTGAATATCAATTGTCCGAGTTACTCAATGTTCATTACTTTGAACTCACTCAAGGATGAACAGATGATATTTTTTATTCCCACACATGTCAAGAGATTGCTGAAATTGCAATGGAAATTTTGCTCACAAACCAGTTAATTTGTTCTTTAGTAATCCCAAGAGATAATTTTTCTTTTCATGACATTCTCATGTTGCACCACAGCAGAACACATCCGGGTTGATGACAAGTGAACATTTTTCTCCTGGATTCACATATCAGATCCTATTTAACTTTGTCACAATGAGAACTCTAACAGTCTGGTCAAAAGCTGTACACACACATAGCCCCTCCTTATCAGGGCTCCAGTCAAAAGAGCTGATGGGCTGGGTGGACAATGTGACGTTCTGTAACAGACTGAGGGTACCGGCTACACCCATCTCCTGTTTATTCTCGTCCTGTTTAACTCTCTGTGAGGGATAGTTACTAAAACAAATTCAACATTTTCATTAGAAAACAGAGTTACCTCCCCTTGCACAAAGAATGAAAAGACAATAAATTATATACACAATGTAATTTTTGAGTGACAACTTACTATTTCCAGAGGCACAGTGAACCATTTCCTCCCATTGTCATGAAAACATCTCTATTCTGGGGTAAATGGCGGGCTCCCCAAACTGTAGTTGCTTTATGAGCCTGTGATATAAAAATGAAAATATAACTTAATTTAGCAAAGTGGAGTGGAATAAATATTCAGAAACAAAAGCCCTTTATGTATGTATCAATTTATTAAACATTACAAAGCCATACCTTTTCAGAAACAGAAGCAAATCCTTTTGTGGGATGTTGTGTTCTCATGTCAAAACAATGGAATTTAGCTTCGAGTGATGTAGCAACAAGTTTATTCATACTGATGTCTTTTCTGTCAAATTCTAATCCACATACCTTTTAAGAAGAAAAATAATGTTAATTTATCAAACAAATTACTAAAAAAAGTTCAATGAATAGAAAAAAAAAAATCTTTGTAAAAAGATTATTAAAAATCTCAGTAAACATAACATGACTTACTCCATTCTTTATGTTGGTTTCCCATCGCAGAGACATGCTTCTCAGATCAAACAATTTGATATCACCATTATCATAACCAGCAGCCACACATCTGTCATGTTTGTTGTAGGCATGACCTGAAAAGATGAACAAAAGACCCTTTGGTTATAATGCTCACCTCATTGATTAAGCCCCCCTTATATATCCCTATGTAAAACTTTGTTCAAACACTGTGACTTTCATTTTCTCCAAAGGTAATGATTTGCACAAACTTGAGTGTACACTATCTGAGGATATATTCCTTATATGATTCATCTTGGCTTTGCTGTTCTTTAGAAAATGATTTTTCTACATATTCCTATGTAATACTTTTTATATTGCTCTGAAGTTAAACTGTTGTTCCATCCTACTCCTAAGGGGGATGGGGAGGGGGTGTTATGAGTTGAGCCAACTTAAATCTAATATTTCAGAGAATGCATCCATATAAGTATGAACGTGAAGGAAGCTTTTTAATTTACTTATTCATACATGTATACCTATGTTAAACTTTCACCATTGTGGCTATTCTTTACCTCCTTTACCTCTCCAGGGACCACAATTTGAAGAATATTAGTTACACAGTCAGTAAGTGACCTAATACGGATTCATACAGGCTTCGCCTCGCCCAATAAGGATTTCCATTTCACACCCTGTATGAATCCGTATTAGGTCACTAGCTGACTGTGTTATGAATTTATCCCGCTGAAGACCTTTTTCAATTTAAAAAAAATATTTGTGCATATTATGAAAATATTAAGTTTTAATCCAATAACAATCAACATAAAACATCATTTCAGTAACAAGAAATTTAACTAAACTACCTACGTAAACTGTTTCTTAGCTGCCATTTTTATTTACAAAAGCAACGCTTCAAACATAATCGCGTGCGCGATTTTCATATTACTCCTTGACGGCAACGTAATACGGAAAATTTCAGGGCTTCATGTGATCAGCCTTTATCCATTCAGCAATCTACAAATTTGTCTGAAGCGGGATAAATTTTAATATACACTACCTGAGGATGCTTTCATGTAAAAATTTTTATTCTTGCTATTCTTGAGAAAATGTTTTTAATAATTTTCCCTTTATATTCTAATGTAAAACTTGAATGATCCATTGCCCTACTTAAATCTGTATCATTTAATGAAGATTTCACAAATGTTTCAACTTGTCTGGCAAGTGGTTCTTGAGAAGAAGGTTTTCAGTATTGTTTACCCTATCTATGTAATACATGTTCTGTCATTTTTGTGAAGAAGACTTTTTCCTTCATCATCCTATGTAAAAGCTTATTATAGCCCCTTCCTATCCCATGAGCCCATGATTTTAACAAACTTAAATTTATACAATATTATGAAGCTTTCATACAAGATGCAACTTTTCTGGCTCATGAGTTCTTGAGGAGATTTTTGAAAGATGCCATTACATTTTTATTTATTCTTAATTACCTCCTTTTAATTAAAAAGGGGTGTAAGCTTTCAAACTTTCCAGAGATGCTTAGTGACAAGTTTAGTTGATAAAGGTTTAGTTTTTTTCTGGTAAAAGTTAATAATTGTGATATGTTTCCTGAAGGACAACAGACAAAATGTGATTAAAATAGTCCATGAGCTTTCAGCATTCATGTCTGAGAAGTAGGATTGTTAAATCCTTATCAGGCGTTAGCAATATTTAATATGAATGTATTTCATGTATGAAATATATAAATGACATTTCTCATGAACTTTTCCGATATGACTAACCAAATGCTACAGTCCAGCAGTCTCGTTTGGTTTCTCCTTCACTTGGTTCCATTGTGGCAACAGGGTCATTCTTTTGACGAGGATCCCAAACCTTTACCGCCCCTAAAAAGAAATAACAGACATGTACTTAGTGTCACACTGAACTTGGAAGTTTTTTTTTTCTATTTTTCCTGCACTTAACAAAACATTTACATTTGATTGCACTTTTGATAATAAACATGAAATGAAATGATAGTGAAGACTTTACCATCTCGACTGCCTGTGACAATTTCTGGTGCACCTTCTCCAATTCCCAGACCCCCAACACCATCAATACAGTTTATGATTTCTTTGTGGCCTTTAACTGAATACACTGGTAGCTCTGGTGTTTCCAGGTTCCTTTAATTACATGTAATATTATTGAAAAGGCTAAACATCTGGCTGTATGTATTTCAAAAGTTTGATTTTAAATCATAGAAATATTAATATTTTACCATATTTGCATTTTGCCATCAAAATCTCCAGTGGCAAGATATCTTTGCTGTATGCTTGATGCACCAAATGTCCCACATTTCAGTGCCTTTGACTTCTCTATCTTTAAAGAAGAAGACTTCATATAGACTTTTATAGTTTACAATATCAGGGACATGATTAATAGTGTGCTTTCTGTAAGTGTAAACTAACATACATAAATTTGAAGACTTAAAGGAGCTAGGTCCATGGGCTACAATGCTCACAGTGCATCTAGTTCTTTATGAGTATGACAGGCATTTACAACTGAATAAGAATTGTGTTTTTTCCATTAATATGTGTTCTAAAATGAAAATACTAAGTTTAAAGGAAAGCTTTCTCAACAAAGAAATTCTGACTCCATGATAACATAGAACCATTAAAAAGTCTGTATTTATGTACAGAATCAGATGTGGTAACTTAGGATCCAAGAAGTGTTCACGGAGAGACAAATTCATTTTATCCCTATCCTTAATAGCAAGCGAGTGCAAAGCGTCACTGGCTACGCAAGCTCCATAGACACGTGCATGAATTCGAAAGGAGGAAATTCAGGTTGAAATCTGTACATACGTCAGGCAAAATTTTTTGTGAGACCTTCCCAGAATTTCTTTACTTCCAGGATTCCATGCAATAATGGCAAATAAATAACATAAAAAATAAAAGGCTTTCGGGTTGTAGAAATCTTAAAAGCAACAAGAATTATTTCTATGATGTCTTTCATAAAAATTGCACTAGGTCTATATATAGTTTCAACCAGATGCTCGACTGTCTCCGTTAGCTCAGACAAAAACGTAATCATGGCGTGTAAACTTTAAGAGAGAAAAAACGTTGAGAAATTTAGTTGAATTTTCGTCTTTAATTGGATTATATTTTAGGTTTAAATACTTACGCAACCCCAAAAAGGTTTGTTTTAATAAATTTGGAAGTTATTTTCAGTGCAAATCCTTTTGTATTCTTCAAAATCGTTTCAGAGCGATTTTGCAATTTTTTGCTACATTGCGAGTATATGGGAGGTATTAATTCTAACTGTGGTGAGGGCTTGTCCCGAGACACAGTTAGATTATTCTAACTAAGCTCAGACGAACTCTGTTACATCATGTGATGTCACAGCTAGTCGAGATGTCTTGTTCAACTAGACATTTGAATTTGCTGATCAATATTTCAAGTATGATTTTAATGGTGTAACTGCGCTCGCCCCAACGGTCACACTGTAAAAAATATTATTCACTATATTTCCTTTGAAGGAGAAATATAAAATGTTTATAAGGGAATTAAAATTAATCCAAAACATTATAATATTAGGATTTTTTTTTACCTCTTTAACGCAATTAAGTTGACCATGTGACAGCTCATAAATTTGTAAAGCACCAGTTCCCCTAGCATAACTACCCAACACAACAAACTTTGCACTACACGGTATCCATTTGGTATCAAACAGTGTATAATCCAAAGACTTTTCGATGTGGGCAATTATCTGTGGTTTGTCCATTTTTCTTACACTATTTCTAGCTTAACAACGTGAATAAACAAGCAACGAGATGCTTCTGGAACACGACCGGAAATTGATACTCTTTTTACTTTTTGAAATAGGAGAGTTGAAAACAAGGGAGATAATTTCTTTCGTACCTTCAGGCAATTTTGTAATTAATTTAAATCTCGAAACTGAGAGAAGTCATCACTATCTTACTTTGAATATAGTCGTTTTTTAGATTATAAAGATTTTTTTGAAAATATAAATGGTTATTTATTTTTCGGATTCTTTTATTCCTTAACTAAAATTAGTTTGCAATTGTTACTTCCTGTTTTGACTTCTCAAGAAAAACAAAAACACGTTTTTATCTAGCTCTAATTTTTGTCTCTCATTTGAAATGGAAAACGACGAGAAAAGAGTTCATCATGTAAATAAACACAAAAAGAGGAAATTTGGACATAAAGATCAAGAAAGGGTAAAGAAAACAAAATTAAAACAGACTACAAAGTTGAAGGAGGAGATGCATGAATTCATTCAGGAAACAGAAGAATCAAACTCAGAGGATAATGCAGAAAGTGAAACAAACGGGTCAGACAATGAGGAGGAAGAAGAGGAAGATGAGTTTGTGAGTTTTATTCTGAACTTTCTACACTAGATATCCTGTACAATAGTACAAAACATACTGTAGCATAAATATCTGAGAATCATTTGATATCAATATAAGTTTGAGTTGAGACGCAGAGAGAAACATGAGTATCTACATAACCATATTGTGAAATTGCAATAATTTAAATTCAAATTATGAATAGAAAACAAGTAATCAAACAAGTCAAGTAATAGTAAACATATTTTTTTTCTTAAGCCCTTATGTGATGTCATGACATAAGTTATACTATTGATATTGCACATAATAAATTTTATTTAAATTTCACTCATTTAATTTTTTTAATTTTATTTTAACAGGCTGCAATAAAGAAAGGTGAGCTGTATTTAATTTAGTGTTTATATGACTATTTCCTGAATTTAACTTTGAATTTAGGTTTCTTAAATTTTCCAAATGCAAAATTTAATATTAAATTAATATATTTTATGAATTCTTACAAATACATTTGATTAATTGATACATAGTTTTGACCATGACCTTAGATTTTGACCCACTTACCGTAAATGACTTTTAAAAAATGTTAACATTGGCCATTGCTTTGAATTGCATCTGAGAAACTTCAACCATGAGTGTTTCACAAACACATTTTGTTTTTATCTCTATATTCTTATTCTTTGAAGGAATTGTAAGCAGCAAATTATATGGATTTCTGACAATAATTGTTGTATATGGATTTTTTATTTTTTGTATGTAGTGATGATGAAACCACTGTATTATAACATGTAAAGCCCTCTGTACCCATATTATATTTCAGAGCTATCAAACTTGTCCTTTGAAGAACTGAAGAAATTAAAAGAAAAATTAGGACTCAAAGTGTGAGTTTATTTTATTTTGAGCACCCTCACAAATAATAAATGAGGTTTGACTTATTTTTTTTTGAAATTGTCAAACAAAGTTATTATTTTGTATTTTTAACAACTTCTTTCACAGATTTAACAGAGTTTTACATGGAGATAGGGGTGGGCAAACAGCAGAGAAGAAGGCGTTTAAAAGGGCAAACAAAAATAGGTATGACAGACAATACTGAAAAATCTATTCTAAAAATTATTCCTCTTTTTACCAATATACATAGATTTAAAAAAAATCTGTTTTAGATATACAGGATTTTTATTTATTACAGTTTATTACGGTTTGTTCTCAATTAGTTTATATAAACTTTTGAATAGATTTACTGAGTATCAAATACATGTAATATGATATTGGTCTTACATCTAAGAAAATTAATTGTTTGATATTTCTAGGGGGGGGGGGATGACACCCAGAACACAGTACTTTGTGTAACATTCATTCATAAAGAACATGAAAATTTCAAAATAAACAAAACTAGCGGCAATAGTAAATCACAGTTTCATCCTAGAAAAGTACCTTTATAGTTTTGTTTCAAAAATATTATTACTCAGTTGAATATTGACTGTTTAGATAATATGAAACTTTCTTTTTGACAATACTCTATTGAGATATGTAATACTGAATGAAATTCATGTTAATTTAAGACCAATGGAAATCACATCAAAGAAACCTGTTCCACGGTTTAAGACCACAGCTCCTGTGAAGAAAAAGGTAATTTACAGATAAAGGGAACAAATAGTCATTCTGTGCACATGCACATGTACATACAGAGCTTAAACAAATGATATCAGATTCGTAGATGTTGAGAACTGTCTGAAACAAAGAAAATCCCTTAAATCCTGTAGGCCTTTTCACAAAAAATCATAAGTTTTTGCATAAGATTTTAACATAATAATCTTGTGCAAAAAATCTTCAGTGCTTTTGACATACACATTCAGAGCAGGTTGCACTTAAGCTTTTACCTACAACAAACTTCTTTCTAGCAATGGTCATATGCTCTATTATCTATATTTTTAAAAATTGAATTAGAATAAAGATGAAGATTTAAAAATTTTTACACTTAAAAATGTCTGAAGATTTTTTTTTTCAAAAAAAAAAAGAATAACATTTATGAGATGAAAATTGATCATAAGAATTTTGTGAACAGAGCAACTGATCCCCCCTGTTCTCCCTGGGTTCAGAATTCATTAGGAAAAAGTTATAATGTACTTCTATGTATCATGTTTAAGAAATAGTTGTCTTGTCATGACAAAAACTGTAAATATCTTCAATCAACAAGTGTAGTTATATATACATGTAAGCTCTAGTCCTATTTGTTTCATTTTTTTTACCAACCAATACAATGAAAATATACAAATGGTTGGAGTTATCTTTCTTGCAATGTAATGGGATGTGTTGTATTGAGTTTAAGGTAGTCCGATCCTCAGGTTTATAAAATTAGCAAATAAGTAATCAAAAATACTCATAAAAGTATCTCTGAATCCAAAAAATTATGTAAAGTTAAAGATTAAAGTTAATCATATTATATAGGGAAAATTGCCAAATTTCCAATATTTTTGCAGAAAAAGCGAATTGGAATATCTGCATTGCATTTTCTAATGGCAAATTGATCAACAAATATATTTTAGGCTTAAAAACTATAGGTATCCAGGCATTCATAGAAATTGTTATGATTTTTACACTTACTTGGTATTTTTTGTCTTCTATTTCCGTCAAATATTCTATAGTACATAATGTAAAAGGCTTTTGCTATCATTGCAAGACACAACAAATCACTTCATATTTCATATCATGCTAATAAGCATTGGATTCAAGAAAATCTTATTTCTCTAAAACTGTATTAATTTGTTTTCCTTTTATAGGGTACAAATGTCACTTTTATAAGACCTTTTCTAAGACTTCTTAAAACTTATAAAGATGAATAAAATGAAAATTGTTGCATGAAAAAATTTTGTTTTCAAGCTTCATTTATATTGATTTTTGGAGTTATCCTTCCTGGCTGAGGATCGGATATCCTTAAAAACATTGCATCATTATTCATATTATCTCTATATGAAAAAATATTTGATACATTGTATTTTAGTTTTTCAGAAGAATTTTTGAATTCTCCTTTAAGGAATATGCAATAGAATTGTAAAGACAAATATGAGTTAGACTTTTAAAGACAACTTTTCTTCCTTTTTTAGCATACTGAACAAGGAAAGAAATACTTTGAAATTCAATACCTTAAATATAAAGGTTTATCAAAATCTTAGTTTTAATAAGATAATATGCTCCATGTCAAGTCCTTTTTAGCTCTACTGGTCAGAGACCAGAAGAGCTTATGCGATAGTAATGCGTCCGGCGTCCGTCTGTCTGTCTATCTGTCTGTCTGTCCGTCTGTCTGTTTGTAAACAATTTTTCAAAATGCTACTCCTCCTACAGTTTTGGTCTAATTTCAATATAACTTGGCAAACAAGTAGACTACACTAAGATACATAATTCTGTATATCGGTTTTTGATTTCGATAATCGGTGTTGCCATGTCAACTAAAAATAGAAATTTCTGTGAAATTCTTTCAAAATGCTACTCCTCCTACAGTTTTGGTCTGCTTTCAATATAACTTGGTAAACTAGTAGACTACACTAAGATACATAATTCTGTGTATCAGTTTTTAATTTCAATAAACGGTGTTGCCGTGGTTACTAAAAATAGAAATTTCTGTGAAATTCTTTCAAAATGCTACT
>PRKT01000480.1:216838-264306 GCA_003671525.1 Saccostrea glomerata
ACAGTTTTGGTCTGATTTCAATATAACTTGGCACACAAGTAGACTGCACTAAGATACGTAATTAGATTTATCGGTTTTTGATTTCCATGAACGGTGTTGGCATGGTTTCTAAAAATAGAAATTTCTGTGAAATTATTTCAAAATGCTACTCCTCCTACAGTTTTGGTCTGATTTCAATATAACTTGGCACACAAGTAGACTACACTAAGATCCATAATTGTATATATCGGTTTTTGATTTCCATGAATGGTGTTGCCGTGTTTACTAAAAATAAAAATGTCTAAAATTGTTTCAAAATGCTACTCCTCCTAAGTTTTGGTCTGATTTCAATATAACTTGGCACACAAGTAGACTACGCTAAGAACATAAAGAACTTTAATCAAGGATCATTATTTTATGTATTGCTGTTGTAAAGTTTCAATTCCCAACTGCTTAAGTACTTTTCTCTTCCTTTGCTATAAGTACAAACCAGTAGAGCTTCAGTCTCGACAGAGACTTCTGGTTTAAAACATACAGTAATACCTAGTTATCTTGAACTTAATTGTATCAAAGAAAACTTTGATATATCTTCAGGGATCCATATTATTTCAGATATCAGTTTCTGAGATACTGAATTTAAGCTTTGTTTGTTTATATATCTACATCAATTATTCAGTCTTCTGAAATTTCTTATATATAGGTTACAAGAGACCCAAGATTTGATGATCTCTCTGGCCAGTTTAATGAGGAACTCTTCAATAGAAGTTATGGATTTCTCAGTGATATTAAACACAGAGAAAGAGAGGTAACTCCTGCTGATTGCAATAAAGGGAGACAAATCTTACATATTACAGAAAATAGTGGAGACAACTCTCATTGCCATTTTTTTTAAAAATACCCTGTAATTGTTTGTTTTGCTTATTTTTTCCTATAAATTTACTAGTTGATGAATCTTATATTTTGTCATTTATCTTAAATGTTTTATATTCTTAACAGAAAGTACAGAAAGCACACAGAAAAGAAAAGAATCCTGACAAGAAAAAAGAGCTACAGTTATTGTTAAACAGAATGGTAAGAAAAGACCCCCCCCCCCTATATTTAGCATGCATTGTGAATATTTAATTATTGTGTTTAAGAAGATTGAACAAGAAAATTAATACTTGTATTAAATTTAATCTGAATATATTCTGTATGCAGGGTTATTTTTACCCCAAGTTACTTTTGCCTGGTCATATTTGCAAACATTTTTTTCCTGATTTAATCACCCAGACACAGCTTTAAGAAAAAACACAATTTTTAAAAAAAATCGCCATGTTTTAGATAAGCTCACTTTGAACAAATACAAAGAGGGGAAAATAAAACGTACATGTACTATAATTTACCTGATACAATACATGAATTATACCATCTTTGTATAATGTATTCAAAGGCTGAACAATTTGTATATTTTGATAAACAGAAACAAGAAGAACTTGCAGCTAGCAGAAAAGATAAACAGAAAACAATAGAAAAAGACTGGAAAAAGAAAGAACAGACCCGAGTCAAGGAAGGAAAAACCCCATTCTACCTGAAGAAGTGTAAGTCATTATAATATTAAAATACTTTATTATGGGTACGCATCAAAACTGGAAAGATAATTTCATCTCTTTCAAAAAGCATTCAAATTTTAACATATTGTTTGCTTGTTCAATTCCATGTTAATGATTATATATCTTTGGAAAAACTATCTGAGTTTTGCATCAATAGGCTATAATTTTCCAAAAATTACAAATGGTTATAGTTTTGATCATTTATAATGAGATCAGAGAGAAAGTATAAAATCATTCGAGATTTGTTACTCTTATTGACTTTTTTGTTATTCTATTGTTAAATATTGTAGCTGAGAAAAGAAAATTAGAGTTGGCTGAAAAATACAAGGAATTGCAGAAATCTGGTAAAGTAGAGAAATACCTGGGAAAGAAGAGGAAAAAGACTGCCCAGAAAGAGAAGAAAAAATTACCTGTACAAGCACATTGATAAACGTTGTTACATTTATATTACTCTAATGTTTCAAGTGAACTCCTGGGAAACTTATTACTTTTAATTTATTAGTATATTGCATTTGTCACCTCTTGAATTGAGACTGGATTTGGAATGTAGAATTTTATACATGTTCAATGAGCTGTTTTGGCTGACCCTTTTGCGAATTTCTTCATGACCCAAAGATAACCACAATATAATGATGTAATTGGAGGTAAAAAAAAAAATCTACCAACTGAAGAGAAAATTGTAGAACTAGTGAAAGAAGATAGAAAGGCATATATAAGTGAAACCAGACTTGAAAAAAAAATCAGAATGAACTTATCTCAATGAAAAAAGAAGGGAAAAAAACTGTGTTGGAAAAAAGTACGCATGCACGTTTGGATGGCTTTGAAGGTACTCTTGAAGGAGATTCAATAAACATTTATCATGGCCAAGGACTTGAAAATTCAGTAGAAGTGTAAGGGAGAGAGAGAGAAAGAAAGAAGTTTATTAATGACAATAATGAATATCAAGAATGCTGAAAAGGGTCTGAAACAATATTAGAATTGAGTTTAAGATTTTAAAAAATGGGCAGCAATAAATAAAATCATCAGTAATCAATGTTCAGGTATTTTTTTAAAGATATATTTTGTATAGTGGTTAGAAAGGAAAAGACATGGTACTCAGCAGAAGATCTAAAAGAGAGGAACTCCAATTTTTTAAAGAAAAGATCCCTCAATCAAACGGGCAATATTTTTGAACTTGAAAAATAAAAGGAAGACCGAAAGATGGAGAATTTACTGCAAGTGTACCCCAATCGGACAATACAAAATATAACTAGATAAAATAATCAGAATGAAAGTTCAGAATCATGGAAAAGGGACCAGAAAAGTGTGGTTACTGGATGGCTACATAACCTTGGCGTAATAATGGAGGAAGGTTAATCATTAGACCATCTTCCCTCTTGTCAATTTGGCTAAGCAACAAATTAACCTCAAAGCCCATTACATCTGACAGTTACCAGTATATAAATAAGAGTTAAATGCACAAATAATATTTACTATATTAAAAGAAATAAAATCGACACAGTAAGACTGGGGAAACGGGGAAATTCTCAAAAGACAATCGACAAAGCATGCTGTAGAATAAATTCCTTCAAGGACATTACTCTGACAGTAAATTGGAAAGGAGAAGGGTTAAGATTCAGACCTCGCTGAAAGCATAGGGTTAGCGCAAAAAGTCTCCAGAGTCCTGCAACACACATGGAAGAAAAGAGTACAGGCAACATAGATGTAGAGACAGTTGCTTTGAGCAATACAGAAGAACCTGCAGCAAGATAAGTTACCAATGTTGGAGGCAGCTAGACAACAAGATTTGAAAAACGAACCTGAAACCCGCTACTGGAGACGGAAGAAATTTCATGCTTTTCGATGATACAAAGAAGGTCAAAAAAATTATTTACTCCCTATATGGTTCCAAACATCATTAAGTGAAAGGGAAAGAAAAAAAGACATTCTGAACCATCTCCCTACCACTAAATTTAGAAAGGAATAAAATTTCAGGGGAAAGTAAGAATTACCATACATGTGTATATTGTATATACCAGAAGTAGAAATATCATCCATTGTTAGAAGTGTATTTTAGATTGTTATAGTTTAAATTCTCTGAATTCTAAAATTTCAACGTAACAAGTTTATGGAGATAACTCTTTTTGACCTGTAATTATTTAAAAGCTTATTGCTATTATATATGCATTTATTTTTATCATAATTTATTGTATATTATGATTGTATATGTTTTTGTGGTGGGGATGGTTACTTAATTACTGGAATAATTTATTCAACCATCTCTGAGATTGGGCTCAGAATGCTTTTATCACATAAGTCTTTGGGAATTGGAAAAAGAATCCGGTAAAACATAAATGAAAGTACTATTTACCAGTTTTATCTGACTCTATACGAGAAGTACAAAAATAGAAGGTACTTTGTTGATGTTCGTTAAATTCATAAAGGAAGAAGAGACAGAGAGATTTAAAAGAAAATGACGGAACAGGTGGCTGTAGTGTTGAGTTTGCTGTAATCATACTTGTTCCATTACAGGATATTGATTTTCATATCTGTTTAATATCTCGTTATTTCAGAAAGTGTACTTTTAAAGCAAAGTTCACTCTTAAAGTATACTAAATAGTTAAGTAAAAAAAATTGTAAAAAATCAATATCAACTCTTTGAAGAAATAGTTTAAATAAAAAACAAATTATATGATGAAATTCTTTCATTACATTTGGCCGTAGACATTTTTCTTATTGTTAGTGTTTGCAGTAATTTTTTTTTGTATAGATTTTACAGCAAGTTTACGTAAAGTTAACCGATCAACTGAAAGAAATGTTGTCTCAATCATTAGTCCACTCAAGTGTATTTTTTTTCTTGGCTTATTTGTTTTTGTTTTTAGGTAGAAATGCATTTCCATGTACACCTAGCCCAGCGGGTTTTATAAGAAATCTGAAGCCCAGTGAGTCGTACAAGAAAATTTGAAGCTAGCCCAGTGGACCCTATATGGAATCTGAAGCCCAGTGGATTTTATATGAAATCTGAAATCTATAGGTCCTTCTGTTTTTCCTTGATGTACTTGTAGATTAACAGTCTAGTAAACAAAAATATAGAGATGTGATAAAAATAATATAATTTAGTAGATTTATTAGTTGTTTGTGTAACATCTAGTAGTTTTTGTGGTGTTTGAGCATGGTCACACATGTTCAAGTTGTTTATTCGTATTATATATATTAATCTTGCAAATCGAAAGTACATGTAATTTCGATATATCCACCATGCATTGTAGAAGATTTCAAATTGTTTCCTTCGATGTAATAACTAACAAGCTTCTATTCAAGATATTTGCTATGCATCAAAGTAAATGTATTGATATTTCTTGTTTTCTTTAATTGGGATTCCTTGTTCATTATTCTCTTTTGTTGCTTATGCCTTTGTTTTACAGACTCCAGGCGAATGTCGATCACATTCAAAGACTAGAATTAAAGTCGCTTCAAATCAATGAAAAAAGAAATGGAATATAAAGGCTAGACTGTACATGTAAGTTCAGCGAACTTGATAATACTTCCAGTAGAAACTGATCATTGTTTTAATCCATAAAAATTACGGTGAATGCAAAACAATGTTGCGATCAAAATTGAAAGGGATATCAATAATTAATAAGGGAATGCAATAACGAAAGGGCGCATTCAACTGTGGAATTATTCATAATCCTTCAATTGTAGAAGAAAATCATAAATCTCATTGTTCAAAAGAATATTTCTTATTTGCAGTATGATGAAAAGCCACCGTGGTAAGGAGATGGAATTGATTTTTCCCTTTCCTGTTAGCGTCAGCATGTAATACAGGGAAAACAACAAAGGGTAAAACAACATCGATTTAACATTATTTTTAACAGATTTATATATTTCACAATATTAGAATTAAACCTAAAGAATACGAATTGTTGTGAAAATTACTGCAGTAATAGGTAAAAAAAGGTGAAAAACAAATTCTATGGAGAATTTATTATTTACCCCTCCCAAGATAATTATTTCAAATAAACTGTTACGTCAAACCATTGAACTTTTTATATTGTTAACATGGTTAATATTGAACCCCCCCCCCCCCCCTTAAAAAGTCAGTATGGACCGAATTTTTTGTTTTTATACAGAATGGAATGATATATTAATTCATTATTTATAAGAATTTAAAAGTTCATATAGAAATTCTAAGAAAGCATTTACGAGCACTTTATTTGTCATTTAATATTAAGTAAATGTAATAATGAACTTTTCGTGCGATTTTTTTTAAGTCATAGACAACTTCTTCAATAAATTGGAATTAGGAATTTTAGTAACTTTAATTGATAATTAAGTTACAAAACTACTTTAAAAACATCATGAATCTTTACACAGATATTCTGAAATAAATATTGGAGTCCTTTAACATCAACTGATTTCTCAATAGCCTGTCTCGGATTTAAAAATTGATAACACCAATAATTCAAAACGCTGCATATATATCATGCTTTGAGAATACCAAATTAGCTGATGGACATAATTACCATGTGAAGGTAAAAGTGGGATGTCACTAAGTGAATGAGGGAAGTTACAAAGAAAAAAACCCCTTAAGTAGTCATATCAGTTGTTAGACGATTGTTTTCAACATTCCTTTGATTAATACAGAGTACATGTACTCACTACCAAAATTTGTCCAGCCAGAGGAGTTTTAGTGTTTTGGTCTTGAAACGAAATGCTAAGATGTTCTTGCTTTTGATTCTGAAATAGAAAACGTTTTGAAATTTTGAATTTTCCCAGATTCAATTGCAATCATTGTCAAAACAGAGAACACAATGATAAATTCACCATGTTCTTTGTCAGACCAAGACTTTCTGAAGAAAGCTTTAAAATTAGGAAAAGGTTTGCAGCTGCATGGAAGCATAAAATTTTATCAGTGCTAATGAATAAATAAATGGTTAACTGGATTAATTATTTTAAAAAGTAACGCACATGCGACCAGCGCTGTCAAGTGATAGAGGAGTCCGTTGGTCTTTCCTATACCACACTGTAAAATATTCTACAGAGCATGCTCTTGCAATCCGCGATTCAATTGAGAAATATACCTCATTTACTGATGACAAGGATATATTGCTTCACATGTAAAGGACGTTGATGATAGAAAAAAATGAAGTCATAATGTTTATCATAAAGTTTTGTTGTAAGCTTACCATTAACGTCTTTTCCTAGTAAAATATCTTAATATTAAACAGATGTGATATACTCTATGGTATCTTTTATTAATTTATTTAAAAAAAAACATAAAGTCAACATATTTAAGAAATCACTTTCTAGTTAAAGTATCAGTCACATTATCCAGCAATGTGGTATACGATGAGAGATCGATGCGTTTTTGATAAAAATGGCGTGGTTGCCGGCCGGACACCTATAGTAATTGGACGGTGACTAAGGCCAATTGGCGAATCGGTGGGGTCATCGGTAGGAATGCGGGTGGGTACGACTCGCTTCCTTGTTCGACCCGCGTGGATTCGATCCCTTTCCTTGTTCGACCCACGTGGTTTTGACCCGAGTGGTTTCGTTCCAAAGCAATATTAATTATAACAATTTCGATAGTTTAAAAACATTTTTGGGGTCTAATTCAAAATATTCAGATTTTTTTAACCGATCGTGACTGTTTATTATTAAAAATATTTCTAAATGATCATGTTTATTTAAACCATTTATTATACATTTATAGACAATAAATTCATATATTATCCCACAAAGAGCTGATTAGTTTTTAAGGAAAAATGTTCAAATATAAATTATTTATATAATTATTTCAAATGAAATTAATTGCATCCTTGTCCTACAAATAATCTCAAGTTTACTATTGACTTCAATTATTGACACGTATCCCTCCCTGAAGCCACACAGCTACCGTGTAACCATGTGTATACCTAAGGTATACATCATACCTTATAGTGTGAACCCCTCGATTTACCTGTATTATAATTACAGAGACGTATTCCCTCTATTATACGTCTCTGATAATTATAAGGAGGTCGAAACCACTGGGATCGTTACCACGCGGGTCGAACACGGAATCGGGTCGTAACCACTCGACACCATCGGTAGAAAATAAGTTGTAGTTAAAAATCAGCGATGTCTCCACCGATGCCACACATCGCTCCTTATCGGCAACCCACCATTTACACATCTTTAAAGGATTGGCCGATGTATGGCCGAGCATCGTCAAGTGTCGTTTGAATCTGAGGTCATCGGGGATTGAGTAGTGGGCAACAGGCATCGGCCGATCCTTGGTCGACCGAAGTACGAACGATATTCACCAATGTATGAGCGATGTAATATACATCGGCCGATTACCCTGGAACATTTTTTTTGATTAGCAATGCATCGCTGGGCCTTTGTGAGTCCGACCGGCAACCAGGCAATTTTTATAAAAAAATGCATCGGTTTCTCATCGTATACCCCATCGCTGAATAATGTGACTGATACTTTATGCCTTAGTCACATTTCCCGGTTGGTGTCCGTAGACCGGTGGTAATCGGTGGTAATTCGTGGTGTGAGCGATGGCCCAACATCGGTCCACATCGGCCTAGTAGTCCTTAAAGTATCAGTCACCTTATCCAGCGAAGGGGCATTCGATGGGCAACCAATGCGTTTTTTGATAAAAGTGGGTGGTTGCCGGCCGGATCGAAATACGAAGACCTGTTGCCCACCACACAATTCCCGATGACCTCAGATTCAACGGTCATGTGAACCGGTGGCCCTAGACCGGGGTAATCGGTGGTTATCCGTGGTGTGAGCGATGCCCCAATATCGGTCCACATCGCGTAGTAGTCACATTATCCAGGGATGGGGTATACGATGGGCAACCAATCCGTTTATGATAAAAATGGCGTAATTGCCGGCCGGACTTACAAAGGCCCATCGATGCATAGCTAATCATAAAACGATGTTCCAGTGTAATCGGCCGATGTATATTACATCGCTTATACATCGGTGAATATCGTTCGTACTTTGGTCGACTATGGGCCAATGTTTGGTCGAACTTCGACCGATGATCCCCCCCCATGACCTCAGATTCAATGGAAACATAACGATGCTCGGCCATATATCAGCTAATCCTTGAAAGATGTGTTAATGATAGGTTGCCGATGAGGAGCGATATGTTTGGCATCGGTGGAGACATCGCTGATTTTTAACTACAACTTATTTTCTACCGATGACCCCCATCGATTCGCCAAATGTCCTTAGTCACCGTCCGATTACTATAGGTGTCCGGCCGGCAACCACGCCATTTTTATAAAAAAAATGCATCGATCATTCATTGCATACCACATTGCTGGATAATGTGCCTGATACTTTAGAACGTCTGCTCTAGAGTCGCGGAGTAAAGAGTTGATCCTTACGTCGCGGGTTCGAATCCCACCGTTGGACATGTAGACCGGTCCTTTGGATGAGACCGTTCTAACCGATGTCCCGTGTCGCAGTAGGTGCTGACACAAAAAGATCCCTCCCTTCTCAATGGCACTGAGTGCCGAGTATAGGACAAATTTTGCAGCTCCCTACCGACAAGTTGTGGCGTCTCCATACATGCCATATGAGTGAAAAAATCTCAAGTGGGACGTTAAGGTTTCACCAAAGGTCAACTTGTCCAAAAATTTATTTTTACAATAGCTCCAAAACTGTGGATTATAAAGTTAAAAGTTTTACAACTACAAATGTAAATATATAAAAGGTCTCTTTTATCTAAAATGTTTCTTGTGCCAGCAACGTGAAAATTGATTACTTTTAATAATAAAGTTAATAGGGAAAAAAAGATTTAATCAAACTTTGTATTTACTCGTGCGACTATACCATTTAACGGTGTTATCTCCTTTCGTTTTAATTCATGCCAATAAAAACGATAGCAATCAGTTAATTTAAAAGAGGCCTAAATAGGAAGTTCACTTGATAGTTGTCACTGATAATTTGGAACTTTTAAACATTTGCTGATTCTGTATTTCCTAATGTATGAATAGGATAAAGATAACAAACAGCGATCGATCTCAAAAAATCTTTAAACAATACAAATCTGTGATGAGGGGGACAAACACGAACTACTGGAAATTCGAGATGGGATCAGGTGCCAAGAAGGAGTAAGCTTTCCCTGTTGACCGGTCACAGGGGATACTGTGAGCTTTATGTATTGATCAGATAGAAGGAAATTTCCGTAGTCAAATTTTGTATAAAAAAAAAAAAAAAAAAAAAAAAAAAAAAAACCTCATTGCCTTAAAGGTAAATGAAGGTAAAATTCAAATTGGTGAAAGTGCAAGGATGTGTCATTGAAACCCATCCAAAAATTTGAAGTTTCAATAACTATTAGATGGAATAAGATTTTTTCATATATTTTTCATAGAAGTTATTCAAAATACGACCAAATGATAGGTAATATTTGATAACAAGGTTAATATAAGGATCATTTGAATTAGGAATTGCTGACTTTGAATAAGGTTGTTAGAATCCCTACTAACATCAACTTATCTGTCAGTAGATTGGCCAAGTTTAAAAACCAAACGTACTTGGAGCATGCTCTTGAGTATCAATAAGATGGCAGCTAGATTTAAACATCACACGCAGGTGATAACAGAATAATACAACATTAAAAAGGAAAGTTGACGACGGAAGAAAACATTCCATATCATTTATCATATTTTTTTATATAGACACCTGTTTTTGCAATTAAAATGTAGCATAGAAAAACTCATTCCATGTACCAATTAATTTATTTTGGTAAAATGTATTCCGATTCTAAACCCATGTACGCTGAAGTTGATATTTAAAAAAAAAAGATACTGGTGTTCTTTAATGAAGTCTTTGGATACTTCAAATAAATTGTTTTACTCTCAATGTGTTCCTTTATTAGTGGACTGGTTTTTATATTTCTATGTAGCAGAATCTTTTCAAATAATTTAACACGTACGATAGGAAGAAATCGCTTGCTATATATAGCCTTCTTTTGAAATTCAGCTATATAAATAACAATAGGTACTTCGACTTTTAGATATCCTTGTATATCTCAAAGAAATCGAAATAGAAGATACAACAAATTCTGTTTCAAATTTGATGTACAATGTATTACTGTATTGTAGATGACAATTACACAAATGACAAATGAAACAAGCAAATTCAAAGAATTGTGGTCCCCCGCTTTCGGTATCTTTGTGGGTGAGATGTCAAATACGAACGTCATATTATATGTCATTTAGAAATTATCACCAAAGTTGATTTTTAAACAAATAAGGTTAATTGTGAAGGCCAAGGCATATGAAAGTCCTATCTCTTCTCAATCAAAAGTAAAAAGGAACAAAATGCGTTTGTGAAACACTGATGTCCCCGTATGAGATCAAAGCGAAATTTAAACTTTTCTTAAATGCAAATTAAATATATTGGAACCCAAATTTTAAAAAGTAGGTCAAACTCCAAGGTCAAGGTTAAAGGGTCAAAGTTCTTCGTATCCAATGAAAGGTCTTCTCACAAGGATAACTGATGTAAAGTATGAAAGCCCTAGCCCTTACCAATCTAAAGTTATGGACAAGGTTAAAGTTTTTAAAAAGTAGGTCAAACTCCAAGGTCAAGGTCAAAGGGTGTAAGTGCTTGATATCAAACGAAAGGACTCGTCACAAGGATTTAATATTTGAAGTATGAAAGCCCTAGCCCCAACTCTTCAAAAGTTATCGCCAAGATTAAAGTTTTTTAAAAAATGGGCCAAAATCCAAGGTCAAGATCAGAAGGTCAAGGTTCTTGTTATCCCATGAAATGACTTCTCACATGGATTACACATGTGAAGTATGAAAGCCTTAGTCCTTACCGTTTTTAAGTTATGACCAAGGTTAAAGTTTTTTCATAAGTACAGAAATCTCCAAGGTCAAGGTCAAAAGGTCAAAGTTGTTGATATCCCATGAAAGGTCTTGCCACAAAAAATACATCTGTGAAATATAAAAGCCCTAGTATCTACTGTTCAAACGGTATGGCCAAAGTAAAAATTTAAAATTTCTGTGTAATAGTTGGTCAAACGCCGAGGTCAAGGTCAAAAGGTCAAATTTGGATGTACCCAAAGAAAGGTCTTGTCACAAGGAATACACATGTGATAAATGAAAGTTATAGCTCCAATAAATCAAAAGTTATGGGCAAGGTTTAAGTTTTTGTGACGGACGGAGAGAAAGACAGACAGACGAATGAGATTTAATGTCCCCTCGCTTTCGCGAAAGCGGGGGGCAATTGATTCAGCTTTTTATCGCCAACTTTCCTTATTTATGTTTAAAAATCTGGTCCCATAGAAGAATAAGCCTCCATTGTTTAAGTATTGAAATATGAAGTTAACGAACAGTTATCACACTCAAAAGCCAAAGAAACAATTCAGATTGGAAAAGGAACAAACACAGACCTCTTACAACATCAGGGAGGTGGAAGCAGGTGTCATGAAGAAGGAAGCATCCCTTGTCGACCTTTCACACCCACCGTGTGCTTCTTGTCATGATCGAGAAAACGGAAAACCGTCGACAATTGATTATGAAAACTGGACATTCTTGAATTTTGATCGCTTAATGGTGACACTCTGCGTGTCTGTTTCTGTATATATTGAACAATGAAATACAATAACTTTTGCATTGGTTATATTTGTTCCTTTACAACTTTCTTTCAATTCTAAGCATAACTTTTTTTTAATTATTTGATTTTTTCATGAATGTGATATGATCTACATATTTAGTGTCAAGAAAAGATAAAGAATAGTACACAAGCTCAAAAGTCCATTTAACATTACAAAATAGGAGCAGAGCAGACACGGACCTCCAAACATAAGAGTTGGTTCAGATGCCATAGAGGAGTAAGAATCCACTGTTGACTGGTCACACCCGTCGTGTGATCCTTGTCATGATCTGAAAATAAAGGGAAAAATCCGTCGACAATTCAGTGTGTGAATAATGGCCTAATATTAGTATGAAAAACGTCAGTCAGCATACACAATGTAGTGCAATTTTTGTTGTTTTTTCGTTTTTAGCCGGGCTTTACTGGAAGCAAAGTCAAGGCTCTAGGCATCATGATCGACTGTCTTACTATAAATAGCACACTAAACAAAAAACAAAACAGTGTCAAAGCAGACGCGTCCGATAAACAAAATAGTCCCATTGCAAGACGATATTCAAACAATTGTTTTTAACATTCTAATCGTTGGAAAAGTTAGTGATGATATTTTGCTTGAGAATTAAACTGTTAGAGAAATTAGATATTTGCCTTATTGGGATAATCGTGATATAACAATTTGTGCACATACGCTGCTGAATGCATATTGTAAGCGAACTATTTTCAATAGCGCGGACTTTTCGAAATTTTGAAATAGTTGAAGAGTTTCATGTTTCATATCGTTTTCCTCGATGTTACGATATTGGTATTGTTTTGATTTTGAGCAAATTAACAGTAAAGTGAATTGGAATTTTAAGAATTAACATGTGTGAAATCGCTTGACAATGTATCAGTGTTTCTTCGTGTAGTTGGCGAAAAAAGTAGTGTTTGTTTGAAACTAAGAGAATGTCTTTAAAATACACATGTGCATTAAACATGTGCATTTAACTAGTCCAAGACTTAATTTTTAAATTTTGAGAGAAAAAAGTGCTTATTGAATAGAAAATATGCGAGAATTTCTTGGAAATATTACAATTAGATTATAAAATCATTACATATCTTTGGATCTGAACTGTTAATTTTAATTACTGGTATATGGGATATTGTTTTAAATCAGAATCATACAAACTCTACGTGTTAAAATAAATGACCAAAAAGAAAAAAAATTATATACTAGTATGTACGAATTTCGGATCAGACAATATATTTGAGCAATTAAAGCCCGTGCTTCAGTTCTTTCAATACTTTGATTTTTTTTTCGCTTGTTTACAGTTCTCATCATCAAAAAAATGTCATGCATTACTTTATTCTTACATTTTTTTCTTTTTCAGGGGTAAAATGCAAAATATCGGAAAAAGAAAAAAAGGTAAAATAAACTACTATTTCACATGGAATTTTGGATTTGTTTTGCTCTTTTCGATTACTGAGTAACCTTTCTTCTCTTCTTATCTTGATTTCTCCCCAACTTCAAAATGGACAAGGTGAGTGATGGATTGTATTTCCTAAAGATGTAAAAAGACAATTGGATGATATTTATCTCAAAATAAAACAGAGAGGCAATCAAGAATGTCTTTACCAAACATTCTCTGACTGTGTACCAAACCAGGAATTAGACAAATTGTAAATTCCTTGCTAGTTAAATAAGTTTTTTGTGGGTCAAAATACCTGGATTTGAGAGAATTTGAACCGTTCATCATGTTTGAATAATATCTTATTATAAACATATTAATAAGATATGATATTTTTCAACCAAGGTACGTTGAACTCGAAAAGTTAACCTTAACAGGTTTTTATTCAGTTCTGTTAAAATGTCGACACTTTCCTTATGTCTGACCCATATTCTTTGAACATAAAAATTTGAAGATAACGAACAGTGATCATTCTCGTAAAACCTGTAAGCAAGGCAAACCGTGGACAGAGCAAAATCAGAGGTGAAATCAGGTGCCCTGAGGGAGTAAGAATCCCTTGTTGACCGAACATAACCGCCGTGAGCCATTTTTTATTGACCGAGTGAAATCTTTAGTCAATGTTAGAATTAACAATTTGGTATAAAACATGTCAGCCAAAATACAAACCAACAGAGGTTGTATTTGAAATTAAGTCTTTAGATTTAAATGACATTATTGGAAACCCTTTAATTATTTTGTTTTGTCTTAATTTGATAAAAGATTTTGTTGACTACCGAATTAATTGGGGGACTTAAATACCGTATTCCATACATAAAAGTGAGTTTATTAAGCAAGATTGTTATCCAGCTTAGTTGTTAGTTGGACACGAGTGTTCAAAGTCAGTAAAATATCCAATTAAAAATCTAGACGTCTTCGAATTTAGGGTCTTTGGAGAGTATCTAGTGGACATAGGATTAGGAATATATCTTTTTAATTGGTAAAATGTCGTCTTTTAATCTAAGTGTCTAAAGGAAAGACACATTAATATGTTCTCATATAGATTTTTTTGTATAAATTCTGCTTTATGAAAAAAATTATGACTCTGTTAATAAAGGGGCAGGATTTGATCCCATTGGCCTTTTAACACACTGCTGGATGACTTGGTCTGAGTTTTTTTTGTGTGTAGAACTCCTGCTAAAAGTATTTATATGTTGAATAAGATATCTTCCAGTGCATGTCGGAGAAGATATGTTTCATTGTACTAGTATTTACCATATTTATTTCAAAGAAGAACAATCTCAAGATAGGTAATTTTTAAAGATGAGGTAGTTATC
Organism: Saccostrea glomerata; assembly: GCA_003671525.1. NCBI lineage: Eukaryota > Metazoa > Mollusca > Bivalvia > Ostreida > Ostreidae > Saccostrea > Saccostrea glomerata. The sequence goes on from PRKT01000480.1 coordinate 231,755, forward strand.
TATGCCCATAGAAATTTCAATAACTTGTTAGAATTTAGACCTGGGGTTCATTTTAGAGAAGGGCTTACAAATTAGACCAAAAAATTATTGCAATTGATTTCATCTTTTCATTAATTTTAAAAGATTTATAAATTTATTTATAATAGTTTGGAAAGGTTTCGTGTGAATAATTTCAAACAAAGTTATGATTTAATTAAGATTTTAAAAAGACATTTAAAATTGTTTATCTTAAGAACCCTCTCTACACTGCACACTAAAGAGTTCTGATTCTATGGTATATTTCTGCAGTTAGAGTGATCGGCCCTTAGATCTGAATTATTAAATTACAAAGAACTTTACAGTATATTACTCAATTTGTAATCAATTAAAATATTCTTAACATTTTATAAGTCCTAGAAAGGCTTTATAAATTTAATATAAACATGTTATTTACATGTATTTTCTCTATAGAAGTAATTAATAGTGATTAATATTCCAAAAAAAAAACATTTTGCATTGATGTAGAGAGGGTCCTTAAGTAATTCCTAATTTGTAATGCTGGTCTTAAAAGACTAAACTGTCAAAGAGGAATCACAGCATTTTTATAATACAAACATCAAAATACTTATATGTAGAATCAGAGTGACTTTTAGGTCGATGTTTGCTTTGCTCCTATTTTGTATTGTTTATGGACTTTGAGATTGAATACTGTTCGTTATCTCCATATCCTTCTTTTAACAAAATATTTTGTAGATGACCAAGCAAAAGATGTGAAATATTTATTGAAGAAGGTACAGGTAAGACATCTTAATATTGGTTTCGAGGGGAGATTAAGTGTAAATTTAATGACCTTGTCATGTTGCACTTAACCAATTTCACTATTTGATAAAAAGCATTGTTATCATATGATTTGATCTTCACATTGGAGTGTAGTACTTGATGTATTTTTAAAAAAGAAACATGCAATAAGTTTATATACTAAATGAATGTCAATTCTCGAAAAAATAAATAAATCATATATATTTTCGTTCCTGGTGATATGATTTGAAGTCGAAATTGTCAGAAGTCTTTTATACATCTGACAATTAATTTCGACTTCAAATCATAAAAGATATTCTGACAACCTCATGTCCTTAATCTTAAACCCTTTTTTAATGAAATAATGATAAAACATTTTCACGGTTCAATTTGTATCAACAAATTTAAGCTATAAAAATCTGGCTTCCATTTGATTGTTCAATGACCATCAGAAGATAGTTATGTAAATACATGTATTGCAATCAACTCGAAACGATTTTCTTAAGGAGAAGGTGTATATAGGCCTTGCCTGTTGCCCAGTCCTTATTGTATTATTCAATAAAATATGTTTAAAGTAAACGATTTTCTTATATGACATCATAACCTAAACGAAGCGGTCGCTGGCTTCACATATACTTCTTCCAAACATCTCTTCCAATTTCTGTGCAATGTATAATTAAATGTTTGTTGACAGACAATATGATATGTTTCCTAATGGAGAAAAAGAATATAGTGATGTAGATAGAAGATAAAGCGGAAAATTATGAAATATCACGAAGTAGTCCGTTACTGAAATTACAAAGGTTACTTGCTGGCAGAACAAATATAGGTAATAATATTTATCGCAACTCATACGTATCTTGTCGTAATTTATTTCCCAACTGAACTAGATCTTGCTTGATGTTACATTATTTCGCCTCGGTTAACACAACTCGAATACACAAAATGTATTGGTCAGTCATCTGTGCTGTATGGCAAAGTTACATTACGTGGCGATAACATCAAAGGTATTTCTCTTATTTACCTAACAGGGACGGACACGTCCTACATATGACCTAAATTTCGCTGACGGGCATAAATCTTGTCCACGCAATGATAACAAAATGGACACACTCGCACCTGAAACCTTGTGTCACTAGCGCCATTAAAACTCTGGCGTTCATTAAGAGGTCATTTTTATGATAATTTCATCCGGTTTTTTTTTTTTTACTGGAATACTCTATAATAAAAAAAGTATCAAAAACAAAATGTATGTTTAAATGAACTTCAGTCGGTATAATTTGCTTATTATTGCTCTTAATATATTATCCATCCAAGTAAAAATGTCAGAATAAATTGCATAACCTATTTACAAATTTTGTTGAACTGAATATGACCCCTCTGATGGATTTTAATTTGATCCACTGAAGGAAGATATTAAAACATAAAAGTAAATAAACTGTATAAAATCTTTCATCTGTCACACCAGAATTATTATTTGTTAGATATGTTTACCAGGACATTCTTTCAACGGGAAACAGGGTGCTTTACGTGCATTAACAAAAAAAAATCAATATATTTTCTAATTATGAATACTTAAATATCAATAGATATAAATCTTAATATTTTCTTGAGAATATATAAGCTAATTGTGATATGTGTTGGTACATGTTATGTTTTCAAATTAAAAAAAAAAGAATGTTTCCTTTGTAAAGAGCTTTTTTCCCTTGCTTTTTTCTTTACTTTTATCTCTTTTTCGATTTTCGGTCAGTTTTCTTTTTTTTTAAATTTAAATCTTTGTTCAGAAATTGCAATATTAAGGGTAATGTGTTTTTCGCCAGAAAAGAGAAATAGAACTAAGGTCCATATTTAAAGCGATGGGCTATTTAATGGTAAAATTAGCAGAAGATTTTACATAAAGATAAACAGTAAACTAGATCAAATTCTAAACATATGTGTTCTCTTGAGATATAGTTTTCCACCAATGCTATTTCATAATTTAAGGCATAAATACACCATAGAAATGTTATCAATATTTTATAAAATTGTCATCTACAAAAAATGGTTTTGTGTTTACAGATGAATAAGAAATACATAAAATTTGAAAGTTTTCTCTGAATGACGTAACTGCTATATATTTTAATAAAAGTTATTAGACCAAATATTTAAGCAAACTTTTTTAAAAGAAAAGAGCGTACAAACAAAATATATAAAATTTGGAGAGAGTTCATCACATATTGATGTACTATTGCACTAAACGTATAAATTATAAATATATATTTATGTACATATATAAAGAAATGATATTTCTGTATTCAATGGATAGAAAAAAACACACCATATGTTACAAAATTTTATGAACTGCCTATTGGCATCTCGCTATTAACATTTATGCACTAGTATATAGTTACCTATAGATCCATACAATAATCATAATTAAAACTTTTCTAGCTTAATAAAAAGTGGAAAACAACGAACTGTTTAAGTTTAATGCTTTTACTAATTTAATGATAGTATAGGCTGATAGGAGTATTAAGTATCAACTTCAAGTTAGATATTGCTTCCAGCCAAAGATATTTTTGCTATGAAATCTCTGAATAAGACATTTTTTAAAATCAATTATTTTACTCTCATTACCTTTCCATAAATTGATATTTTTTTAAAAGTACATATTCAGGCTGTACTTTATCATTTAAATTAAAAAATATATATATTTGATCATTCTTTTAGATAGGCTCTAACTTACAATCTATTGATTTGTTATTAAAACAGAATTACATCTATTTTTTTTTACACTTGTTTGCTTGTAACACGTGTAATCCTGGGGTTAAACGGTCGAGATCGATCAACAACTGGACGAATGCCAAGCTTTGCACTCCATTTGTATAAATTTTCTTCCCTGTGTGTGCTCCAGGATTATGCATCTGCAAAACCGCTTAGTATTCTCTACAGGCGCAAGGTAACTCCGCCAGGTCGTACTGGCTTAATTTTAGCTTAAATGAAAAAAGCAGATCTTTGGAAGTGTTGGTGGGTCATATGCTGGGCAAAGGGGTAGTTTGAAAGGTTGACCTCTTGACATGACTGAGCCGGTTAATTACAATGATCGTCTGCAACTTAGCTACCTATGGCTTTCAAAATCCATAGTGTTCGGACGAGTGCTCCGTGACCTTTGCGGAACAATTTACACAGGCATTTCAGTGAATGAGATAAGGCAAAGTTCGTGAACTTTTTGCAAATAAAACAGGACTAGTATTTACTGCTGCAAAGATAAATTCGTGTGCAAGTAATAAAAAAAACGTAAAAGTTTAACAAAACTTTATTCCAAAATATACCAAATTAATGACAAGAAAAAAATAAGACTTGTTAATAAACGAAATTTTCATCTCTGGTTTCTTTGATCATTAAAAGGAAATATAAGCATTGGTTTATATATGTTGTAATGCAAATAGATTCGTTGGTATCATAAATATTTGATAAAAATTTGTGTCCATCAACATATACAAAGGAAAATATTCGTTTAATAGAGTAAAGAGTATTTGAACAGTATGTAACAAAAATACAAAGAGGAAAGATACAAATTTATGACGATCTATATAAGGCAAAAACCATGAGGTAGATAGTATAGCTAGGTAGAATTACGGAATTCTAGTGATGCTTTTAAATCCTGGCGATGTATATCAAAAATATATTTATCTACATCTCTTTTGCTTGTTAAAAATATAAAGTAAATAAGAATAATCTTGCAAACTCATTTCCTTTTTCGAGAATTGTCAGCGTAGAAATTAATTGTCCAGAAAATTGTATGCACGTTTCACAAACCTAATGAAGGGGTATATTTGAAACCTACAAGAAACACAACTATAACGTTAAAGTTCATTGAAAAGTTCTAATTATTAAAGAGAAAATTCTCATGTCATGACTATTAAACAAGAAAGAAGGCCATTAACATGTATGTCATTAAATTCGATATCAACATTATCAATGCACCACATACACATATATAAAAATGAAAAAAAAACATTATATAAGAGAAGAAATAATGAATAAAATTGATTTGTTGTCGTGAACTCCCTGAGTTAAGTCATACAAAAAAAAAGAAGAAAGAATGCAAATTATGTTCCCTTATTTTCATGACGCATAGCGATGAAAAAAGTGAATACATAACTTTTGTTACAATACATCAAAACATTCTGACAATAAAATGCGACACACACAGAAACATACATACAATAAAACAGTCCATTCAACTTTCGTTTCAAAAGTAAATAATAATATATTTACAAAATATTGACTGACATGTTTTCGATGACCTTTTGCGAGCATACATGTTTCTTTCGTGGAAAGTCCAAACAAGTAGCCAGAGCACTGAAGGCGAAGGGCCACAAAAAGAAAGAAATAATTATAGAAATAGCACTAAAAATTAATTTTGAAACAGTGTCAACATGTTTTGCTTGTAAATCTTTTAAAATTTCAATGAGGTCCCTTTGGTTGTTTGTTCTTCATTGATTAAGATTAGCTGCCCATGACACGTCGACCTAGCTGGAAATGATTGATGATTCCTATAAAATATCACTTGATAACAAACATTGCATACGAGCATACCTGAGAGAAGAAAAGGGATTTTTATCTAGAAAAAAGTGGACAAGTAACACTAACAAAAATAATGAAGAAAACTGATCTATTTATGACAAAAGTCTATGTGTTATATAACATGCATCGAAGCTTGGCCGTTTCTGTTTTTAAAGCCGCAACTTCAACCCGTAATTTCATGTTTTCTTGCTCTAACAAAGCAGCTCGTATAGCTATTTCATCCTCTTTTGCTCTCCTTGCATCCCTTGATCTTTTCGCAGCTTCGTTGTTTTTTCTTCGCCTCTCCCAGTACGCTTCATCCTTTTGTTCGTCTGGGAAGGTTCTAGCCCGTCGTCTGCTACTTGAGTGAGTTGACGAATGTCCGGAGCTGGTGCTAGGGATTGATGGGGTCTGAGCACGATTGAAAGAGGGGCTCGTTGGAGTATTAGGGGCGCTATGGTGCTGTGGATTATAGGAAGTTGACGTACCCGTATGTGAACTTGTGGCCGTAGCACTTGACAATGTGCTTGGTTTCATGAGACTTCTATGAGATTCCGATTGTTGTTCTTGTAGACTTCTTAGCTGATGTTTGTATAGCTGCATAATATCTTCACTACTTAGGTTTAATCCTTGTAACATACTCGACTCTATTGTCTGATATGGATTCATTCCGAAGCATCCAAATGGTACAGAAAGTGGTTCCTTTGGGTAAGCTTTAAATGGACGCGATGATTTGTTGGATGCTTGGGATGCTATTCTAGGGTCCATAAGTGCAGCAATAGAAGGAAAGGACCCACACATACTTGCTGCAGCTACTGATGGAATAGCCCCAGACTGAATCGCTTGAACGACACTAGCTATTCCAGGATTAAATGTTTGGTTTGAAGAGGGCATTCTGGTTTCATAGTCCCTCTTATGATTACTATGATATGAATTTCCATTGAAGGATGATCCGTCCTCGTTGTCAGAAAACTTTTTGTCCTCGCCATAGCTGCCTGAACCCCCTTGCGTAGATCCTGGAGAATTAGGGGAACCTGTACTAGAAGCCTCTATTTCACAATGTCTGCGTTTGAAGGAAAAATCCAGAGGGGAATCGACAGATTCCTCGGAACAATAGCTGCTTGTTTCATCTTTTATAATTTTGTGTTCAATCGAACCGTTTCCGTTGCACATGCCTGTCTGTTCATCAGGGGTTAAACCAACGTTGTGTAATAATTCTCCTTGAATGTCTTTAGATCCATTATTAGCCATCGCATGTGACAATCCCTCTGATCACGTTAGATTTCCTTCCACAGAAAACTCCTTTGATTTTATTATTCATTAGAGCTATAAAGAAAAAGGAAAACATATATATTTAATTTCCGAATCACCCGTCCATTATCGTAGATATAAAATTTTTTTTTACAATATCTATGAAAACCTACACAGTTGAAAACACATGCTTCACCAATAGTTTTGATGACTCATTTGACAATCCCTGCAATTTTTTTTTACTATAGCACATTACTAAGACAAATCATTTATTTTTTAAAAAGCTGAAATAATATGTTATGCATTAGTAATCACTAGATTTTTTAATCAATACCAAAAAAATAAGGTAATTATAATATGGATGGGTACGACTGAGCCAGTTGATACTGAACCTACCGTTTGTTTTCTGTTATTCACAATAGATCACGTTTGACAATGTATATCCATGGTTTATGTACAATTAACAAGCTTAACACGCCCTTGAACTGCAAACGTTTTACGTTCAAACATGCTCGTTGTTGCTTAACATATCCTAATGTTTATGTTATTAAACTTGACGCTACTGAGAATCCCCATATGCATTAGGCATATCACGTAATCCTAACTTAGCTATCCAATCGCCAACTCGATGGACAAGAGGGCATGTCCATCGCTTCACTCATGCCTCGCATTACCAGCAAATCCCGCCCCCTATTGGTCAGTTTGCAAAAAAAGTTGCGTAAGATGCGAAGCCAATAAGTTAAAGCCTCGTTTCCATTCCTAAGTAAACTGTCATAAAATGTAATCTTTTGAAAAAGAATAACATCGCGTGTCACTAGTTTGAACACGTTTGAAGGTTTGCCTATACTATCGTTTTAAGTGATGCGAATCAATAATCCAATGTTTCTCATCCTATCTGCACTTTTAACACAAACTTCAATCATTACCACAGTTTTAAAAAAATCAATGAAGGGGGAAAGGCTTTGCACAGAGAAATCGCCTAACCATAAAAAGCAAATGACCCGTGTCATGCATTAAATCTTTTTCACGACCGCCTTTGTGAACATTATATAGAAAACATAGAGGTATTTGGACATTTCAGCAGTTCAGATTGGGTCAGGTCAGGGGTGTATATTTTTAGCAAGCCTGTCATATCGCAATACTTTATCAGTTTGAAGAAAAGCGGCTACCTTGTTACTCGCAGCAATAACTGACCAGGTTTGTGTACTAACACATTCTTTCCGAATGAAATGTAGTTCAATCTTTGCCCAGACTGATTTTTTTATCAGTCAGCACTAGGTAAAATATTTGATTTTGTTTTAACTTTGATCAGAATAAGCCTAGCTGTCTGAAGAAAGTGAAGTGATGCGCACATAAATAAAACAAAACAATCCAAAATAAAAAGAGTCTTGACTATTACATTTAACTTGCTTTTAAATGAAAAAAAAGTTAAAAATGCCCAATTATTCAAAACTGTTAAAATTTGTTTACCTTCAAAGTTTCTTTCATTTGAATGTAACTTGAAGGAATGGAATAACTTTTTAAATATATATCTGTCAACATCAAATCGTCCAAACCCACCTCTTGACCAAAACGAATCATCATTCGAAATTCCACATGTCCAGTTTTGTTAAATTCAAATAGGTCATAAATAGAAATGTTTTAATTTATTAGTGGACTCCTTTGATATTCAATTGTGAATTCGATGATTATTTGCCCTCTTCCGATTGTTTAAGAGGTTGTTTTGTAAGTTCAGGAAGATGCGTTCATTCTGGGGTGAAATATTTATTACACAAAGCACTCATTTTTATATTTCCAACTTCCTTATTTATCTTGACTTTTCTCGATAATTTGAATGATCTATAGAATTAAATGCTGTATTAACTACTGTATCATAGACATTTGAAGACAAAAAAAATACAGAAATATTTTTTCTTGGTCTTAGCTTTACAATTCTGAACAGGGTTGAACCTGAATTGAATGATAATAAATCTTGATTGTATAGATTGATGAAGGATCCGATTTATTGAACACTCCTTATGTGACATTAATTGTTTATTGTTATATAAGGGGTTTGAAGAACAGAGCAATCACTAGTTCATTACAAGGTTTATAACAGTTCTTTTAACTTTTAAAGCCATAAACAAATATGAAATCTTTATGTTTATAACCTATATTTTTTTTGGGTGATTGGAAATATATGTTGCAGAAATAAACAAATAAAGATCATACTTCTTTCAGAATCTATAAATAATTGTACTGTTTGTAAATATAATATATTTCTTCCCTTTATGGGATTTTATTGTACATGTATACTGTTGTTCTTTGTTTTCAGATAGTAATTTGTACATTATAACAGTTTATTTAACTGAATACTACATACAAGAAACATTTAATCATATTGAATGGACCAAGAATCGTGTCGATATTTTTTTTAAGGTAGCGATTAATATAAGGTTATTCAGATCATACAAATATTGTATAAATATTTGTATGATCTGAATTTTGAATGTTGAAATTTTAGGTACAATAAAAACTTGTTATCTTTGTATTTTGATTTTTCGATTCAAAAAGGCAAAATAGTTCCTCGAACTTTTTCTTTCTTTAATTCTTAGCACTCTATTCAGATATATATGGTGTAAGAAATAGACTATATATCTTTTTTATGGATAAAATAAATTATAAAAGAAAAGGCATACTACAGTTTCAAGGGATAAATATATTTAATATCAAGAAGAGGCATACTTATTAATATTTTTACCTTTTTTTTTATTTTAAATGAATTCATCCAAAAAATGTAATATGATGAATTTATTATCTACATGTATAATTAAATACGATAATAAATAACATTATGGTTTACAATTCCGCTTTTAGTTTTTTGATGTTTGTTGTTATTATGCTTATTTTTATGAAGCAAACACAAAGGTTACGAAAAGCTCACAATGACCTCCCACTTTTAGATCATGCTTTGTGTACACATTTATCATGTTGAGATTCTTTTGAAGACAAGAATAAATTCCCTGTCATTTTCCCAATAGAATTACAGTCCGCCACGTTTTGCAGTGCTTCACACGCTTCCTGTTCGTAAATTTTCCTCAAATTTCATTTTGAAAAGAATCCTTGGGTATTTTTATACAATTAGGAAATATATGTATTTTTAAAGAAAATTTTGTTTTAAATACTAGATGTTATTATTTCTTTTCATTTGATCTATATTTTGAGACATATGCATGTACGATCAATTATTTCAATACAAACAATGTCTGAGTGATTCAGATTTCATTTGTGTGGTTTTTTTTAATGCAAAAGGATTAGAACGAAAAGGTTGTACTTGTAACAGATATACAATTTCCAAACTAAATGCAAAGCAAAACGTTGTTCAAATACATGCATATTGATGGTATTACAATATGATATTCTATACTCGTTGCTCAAACGTTACAATTTTTTTCATATCATGTTTGTTATCTTTAATTTATGTGTAATTTTAATGTAACTTACTTTTATCATTATCATTATCAAGATATTTAAAATAAAATATTTTTTCTAGATGAAGATTTCTAACTCGGTGTCCATTTTGAGAAATCTTAAAATGAATAACAAACAAACGTAATCCAGTGGAGGGTTTTCGCAGTTTTACATTTTGCTCTGGTCCATATAAAATTGTATTATTCTACAAATACTACATTATATGAAAACTGAAGTATAGTTAAAGTTTTTGAGAATAATTTACCACAAAAATTCTTTAAAATTAAAGCCCCCAGTTCTATTGAATTAAAAGGAATGGTAATTTCTTAGAGAATTTTTCATTTGAAGGAAAGAATAAAGAGTGGATATTTTTCATTTTGCTATACTCATTCAGCAGGTGACAATATGATCAAGTCATCGCGGTTTTCTCTTATGACCCGAACAGAGTGATCGTAACCACTCATGCGTGACCTTAGTGTTGAGTTAATTTTCACGGAGCGGGACATCGGAATCGTTTTTAATCTTTGCATCAATGGTCGAGTGACTTTTTGACGAAGTTCGCCTCTATTTGTTTGACGGCTGGCCACAGGTAGCCACTTTCTTGAATTTGTACAATACGTTTATGAGCTTTCATGGCACCTGGTTGTGACATTAACTCACATATTGTTAGCCTCTCTGCATAATTAAACTTTTTAGGTCTTTTTCAAATTTTCAAAGACATCATTTTATCACAATTCTAATTATGGAATAAGCAGAAATGAGGACAATCAGATAGGAACAATTGATATAAATTTAATTTAATAAGGACTTATTGTGGAATGATATTTAAGATTTTAAGTCACATGATTTTTTTCTTGAATTTCTTTAAAATTATCCCTTCAATAATGGCAAATTATTTGGAAAAAATTACTTTTTTTTAAATAGCTTGTTTAAAACTTTTGGACAAAAATATTGCAATATTTAGATAATTTCAAATGAATCTTTAATTGCAATTATGTCTATATACCTTCTTCTTTTCAGAAACAAAATAAGCAAATGATTTGACCGGAAGTGGATCGTTCAAGTACATTTGATGACCTAGTTAATACAAGAACAGGCAGGAGGTGCTCGTTTTTCATCTACGAAGATTATATGATGGTTTTATTCAGTCATAATGTAATGCAGAGGGTCATTTAAAGGCTAACTAAAGATGGAGCGATATGAAGCACCAGAAGGTATTCATCATACAGCCCTGCCACCTAGATGTGTACTCAGATAATTTGAACAGAACATGAGCATCAAATGATTGGGAGAGAGGAAAACGAGATACAAAGGACACACTCCTTTTATTTCTATCGAATTCATCTATTTAATGTCCTAACCACCTTGTCCAGTCTTTTTTCATTTTTTTCCCTCAAAATTAAACAGAAATAATTTAATTCTAATTTAAAGGTCAGTAGGTCATGAGGATAAATGTATTTGTTAAAGAATGTGAAGCATACGGAAAATGATAAAGAATGACACTTATAAAAAATAATTATTGATTATAAATATATTTCCATAGCAAAATTTGCACAATTAATTTATTTTCATACTTACTCCCCTTTTCGCTGTGATAATGCATTTTTTTTATTTTGACGATTGAAATTACATATTTTTAAAATTGTTAAGCATTTTAATACGTCATTTTTTTTTAAACAAAAACTTTCTTATGAAAAGAGATTTAACTCTTTGAATTGTTTTATTAATGCTGAAAATAGTTTACTTTATTGTTCTTGCTTGAATGAACCTATCTGAATTATTAAATAGACTCTCATAAAAAAGAATTCCTGATGTAGTTTATTTCCTTCAAAGTAGGAAAAAACTATGATGGTTTAAAAGACTCATTTACATGCACGATAAACCTTTTTTTTTCAATTTTACAACAAGCAATCAAGCATACTTGAAAAAAGCATTTCCAGGAAATAAACATTCATATAAGAAACCTACACTACCGTGTAAATTGCATCACGCATACTAAAAAGTAGTCCCTAAAAAGGAAATCGACCGAATTCTGTTATTTTTATGCAATTATCTAATAAAATGACAACTAGATGAATAATAGCCCACAATACATGACCCTTTTTTATCGTTTGGTTCATCGCCATGCGCTATAAAATGTACACAAGCATTAACTATTGTGTAAGAAACAAACATCGCTCGCTCATCTGGCAATTCAATGAAGGTAGACTTTGCAGCCTGACAAACAAACAAGACATTTATGTACTATACGTAACACCTGGATAAATTCAGTGGGACAGGAATATTGTGTATGTCCCCTCTTAACGACAAAAAATATCAAGAAGAAATATAGATAAGATTTACATGCATCTACTTTCGGCTTTGATCAATATCTTATTTTGCACATATATTTATGAAATATAATCATTGATAATTCTTAAATATTTTTTTTATTATTTTAAACTATTGTGAAAAAAAAAATTGAAGTATCATTTTACTTTAATTAGGCCTAACTTTAAATTTTATCCAGGATAGATCCAAGCAAATATGATAAGAAGTTTAATCAAGAGACAACGATATAATGCAATTCGATATCCTATGTTGAATATACCGGTATGTCTTTTTACATGATAATTCACTGTGTTTAATACATTTAAAGCACTCTTGAAAAAATAGTATTTATCTTAAAAACTGAATTCATTATATTCATCATACAGACCCAAAACCATGTAAATTTTGAAAAAGCAAAGCTCTTAAAATTATGTCTCGCTTTTTAAAGATGTAAATAAGGAAACAGCTGTGACATTATTTCATTTTAAATGTATTTTTTGAAAATGCAACATTCAGATGAAATGCTCTTTAATTATTTTGTTGACACAAATATTGATATGAATTAAACAAATAACAACATTGTTTTTATCACACAAATATCATTCTATATTAAATTTTTTACATTTTTTTTTTGTAACATACATATCATTTTGAATTTAATTAATTACGAACAAAGTGTTACCGTGCTTTGAATGATTGATGGAAATACCTTGAAAGTTTAAGCTTTGGTTTCATAAAAGAAAAGTAACTCTGACAACAAATGGAATGTAAAAAGTATATGTTATATTTAAACCGAGCTTGTATTTACAATGGAGTATGAAATATAAAATATCAATAAAAAAAATCTTATTTCATAACTTTTGATAATAAAAATAAAAAAGTAAATTAAAATAGTTTACATTTTAGGAGTAGTTTGAATAATGAAAATATAGTGTATATATGTACTTACAGAAGCATGTTTTATCATGAAATTTGAAGTAGACCACCTGTTTCATTACTTTTTACATAAAAGTATATCATTGTATTGTCATTTTATTCAAATTACATCGTAAATTAAGATGATACAACACATTTTTCCTGATGATATTAATGTTTGTATTGATTATAAAACCAACAACATATGCTGTTCAATGCATACTGATTCAACCTCCGTGATGTTACACAAATACTTCATGAATAACTATATAATATAATAGAGTTGTATATTTAGTTGTTTTCAATTTGACTCTTTTATAAATCGTATTTTTTAAATTTATTTTATGCATATTGTTATTTATTTGTTTATTTATTTGTTTAAACACAGGCACATATTATATTGTTTTTCTTTTTAAAAAATATCAATGTACAATGGAATTTCTCAATAAAGATGATTTTTTGAACTTTTAAAAAAAATCACATCGAGCTAAAATTCAAAGCATAATAAGAAGTGGACTGGTTCTTCGAAGGCACATCTGTTTCATTGTGAGTTTTAAAGGAGGTGTTTGAAAAAATAATATTCCATAACATTTGTTGGTTGCAATGCTTTTATTTTAAGCACCAAACTTGAGACATTTCAAGCATTCGCAAGTGAAATGCTTGTGAAACAACAATTGCAATTCACTTTGATTTCCTGTGTATATGTCTAAACACTAGGAAATTGCAAATAATCACTCGTTGTGATGAAGGTCTCCACAATTATTACAAAACTGTTAAGGCAAATCATTTAAGATTATGTTTCCTGTATGACTTGTTTTTATCTATAAATAAAATAACTTGTGCAAGGAAAGGAGGTGTTTATGTACTGCATGGTACTATTTTAGATAATGGGGATGGCCTGGACGCTGTACTTTACGAAGTAAATGACTAATTTATTGCAAATAAATTGGCAAATGTCAACATCATTGTTAAAAAATATGTCCTGTCATTCACCATTATATTTCAAAACAAAATATAGGTACTTAATAATCAATTTTGACTCGAGTAAAATACTGGATGTTTTAGATGTGATACTCACATTAGTATAAACTGGTGCCATCCCTAATCGTTACTGGGGTATTAACGGTTCTTGATCACTCTACCGTAATTGTTGCAATATGCGCCAGGTGTGTACATCATATTAAAAGATAACATTCAATCAAATGAGATACTGGTTTGTACTCAAATATTATTAATGGTTTATTGAATATGACAAGTATATACTAGAGTACACATAATATAGAAAGCAGATTTTGCATATTGAGAGGGTTGGAATTGGGGGTCTAAAAAAGGATTTTTGTGAATTTTTTCTTTATTTTTTTTTTGAATTCAACTTTGATTACTGATTACAAGAATAGAATACAATTCGTTTTTCCTTTCCTGACATGTTTACTTTCTAGCTAAATTATAGAACTGCTAAATATAGCATATTGCAGTTAGCGATCTTTCCTATAATATTATTATTATTAATTTTTCATAGTTATCAATCAATTTTTTTTGGACTTCGTGACTTATAAATGAATTACTGAAGTTAAGACAGATTGAGGTGGGATAAAAGTACGTTTCAAATGAAACTTGAAATTATACTTTTTTTAATAATAATGTTTTCAGGCAATTCTAGATAATAGGGATCAGATGGTTCTGCGTATTGTATAATCACTGACTTGTTTAGAAGGACAAACATCTTAATTACTCAATCAAATAAGTTTTTATGACATTTTTCTTTACTTGTTTATTTTTTTAATTATATGGTTGTTTGCTTAAATTATCGTTTTGCTTTGTCTTCCCCTTACATAATTTTGTAATATTTACATTTATGGTGAATCTAAAGATAAGAAACATCGGAGACCATAAAGATAAACATTATTGATACTTGTCCTTTATAAAGATTTCTAGGAGCTAATAATCTATCCATAAAGAAGGCAAAAAAGTTACATATTAAAATTCTTCACGCCATATTAAAAAATATTAGCTTAACATAATTTTCGTTTTATCAATTGAGAACTATAATTTACGAAACTTATACTCCAGTTTAAGTTTTGTTCTAGTATAATTCGTTTGTAAAACAAGAGTTTTAAAAATTCATGACCATGTGAATATGCTTGTGAAAAAGTAAATTCTATTCAACATGCCTTAATGATAGCTGGAGATCAAGCGAAAAAGTCGATTACAACAAAATAAAATTAGAGCAGAGTAAACACACGGAGCTCTAACTTAAGCATCACAGGTGGAAGGAGTAAGCCTCCCTGTGTCGACCACTCACACCCGCCGTGTGTCCCTTGTCATGATCGGGTGAAAAAAAACAGACTACGTAGTTGTGATGAATTTAATTTTTTTTTGGGGTCAAAGTCATTGTATAAATGAGTTATTACTAAACGTTGCACTGATCGTAAAACTATAGTTAATTAGAAACTGTGTGTTACGTGTGAAAATTATATTTTTCGCTAGTAAACCATACTGCGCTGACTCCAAAATTATATTAGTATTTAACGAACAATAATAATTTTTATTGTTTATTACGGTTATCAATTTTAGTTTTGAGCGATGACCTGATATAAACATTTGACAAACATAGCTTATCGTTAAAAATCATAATCTAAACTCGTAAACTATAGTTAAGAGCTGGTAAATGTAATTTGAAATTCCTCCGCGCCACCTGATCCCCCTCTGATGTTTTTGGAGGTCCATTTTGGCTCTGCTTCCGATTTGTATGGTTTAAATGGACTTTGATCTTGAATACTGTTTATAATCTCCATATTTCATTAAAATGGGACAATAAAGAAAAGTGACCATTTTCAAAAGTGCCAATAAAAAAGAATAATGAACAGAAACATTTAAGATTTCTGAAAACAGAGAAAGGTTCAGGTGACCTATGGAAGAGTAAGCGTTCCCCGTCGACCGTTAACACCAACCCCGTGCGCCTTGTCAAGTTTAGGTCAACGAGAAAATCCTTACAGTCAATCAATTTTAAAACAATACACGTGTAATTTTTATAAAAGACATCAGCAACATTCGACCTAACGAGGTTTTATTTCATTTATGAACAAGGTCATTGTATCGACTATCGACCATAGAGTTAACGAAACGTGGACTTAAAACGAGATTGTTGATATTCTTTTATCATCAACTTATTTGTTAATAACTTGACTCGTTTAAGAAATTATTCATTTGTTGAACATACTCTTGCATATAGAATAAACTGGGAGACATAAACTACACGTGTAGATGATAATGCTATATTGCTAGGTACATAGTTTGGGGAAGCTGACAGTATAATAATAAATTCTGCTTTACATTAAAACAAAAACAGGTAAGTTAACAACTGGTCACATTTAGTACCCATGAATATTCCAACAGATTATTAGAAATTCAAGCATCTTTTTAAGGTCAACTTTTCAGTACTTTTTTTTTTAACAATTAGAATATTTTTTAACAAAAACAGTTTCTAGATAACCAATGACTAGGAATGTATTCCATTTTTTCCAATTCTGTTTTTATGAAGCAGTTGTCTACGATTTCATAAAGCGTAGTCTTAAAAGGTTGTTTAAAATGTTGAAAATTCGTATGTTTAAATGATATGAGTTTGTTCAAATTCTGTGTTTCAAAATTCCTGGTACATGTAGTTTTAAGTATCCAAGTTTTTCAGCGATTTAATTTTAATTTTTGAGTAACCATCATGCAGTAACTAAGGTTCGTAGTATCGCTGACCTAAGAACACTATTGTTAAATATAGTTATGAAAGTTAAATATATGTTTATAGTCGTAAAGTGTTGTTTAACAAAAAAATGTTTCGTTTTGATATCAAATCAAAGATTCCGTGGTTAAATCACAGCCCTTTAGCTTAAACGTAACAGTATTTTAATTATTTACTGACTTTCATAGTGGTACAACAATCGCTAACCAGTTTGTAGCTGTTAAAACAGTTTACTTTTTGCAAAACTGTTTTTTATCAACTACACCAACTTTTGCAGTAGTAATTCTAAAATTGTTCTCACAGTTACTAGGGATGTGCGATTTTATCGGTATACCGGTATATCGCGATTTGTTGTTGAGTGATACGTATCGTGATACGGAGACCTAAATACCGGTCTTTAGGTACATACTACTAGTATTATGAAGTCCAGAAATTATTCATTTATTTGTTCAATCTTTCTATTAGTATTACAGAAAGTATAAAAAAAATGTTGTAAAAAGTGAAAAGAACAGCATCTTACCGTCCAAGCATAATTGATTATATACATAAAAATTTTAAGAAAGAAAAATTTTGTTTTTCTAGCATATTTTTTAGAAAAATAATGACTTTTCATATAAAATCATTGTAAAAACTGCTTTTAAAAATATCATGATATTATCGTGATATTGCGGGAAAAAATCATGATACCGGTATATCGCGATACGAAATTTTTGGCGATACCCATCCCTAACATTTACTTTTATTTTCATTTCAGGTTAAACATTTTGTATAAGATTACAAATATTTGTTAGTTTAACAAAATATTAAGAATTGTATTAAATGTAACTTGTGATATTTTTACTTTTGTGTATTTGTTTATATATTATATCTATAGATGGCATGTGAAATGAGAAGCTTGCAGCATATGGATTACTGCATTGTCATTCAAATTGATAATATAAGAGATATAGGGAAACTATAAAAACTCGTAAACATGCTAGCAATTTTACTGCCTTGAGAGCAAATTCGATAATCAATAAAACCCTACAAGTTAGAAAAAATGGAAAAAGGATAAAAGTCTTTTAGGAAACGTGCTTATATATGCCTATTTCCAATCACAAAAATGTTTCCTTCCTGGTGGAAAACCGCTTAGGTAATTGTTAACCAATTATATTGCTTCTGAAAAATGACAACGACAATTGCTGATGTAACAGGAAGTTTGAAACTAACAACAGTTCAAGGGCTGAAGAAAGAAGCATTGTCATTCTAAAGATTCAAATGATGACTATTACAATGAGGATTTGTAATTCAAATTAAGGAGGTTGTTACAGCAGAGTGCACTTTTATATCTGTATAGATATTTCTCAAATATATGATCAAGTTCAGGAAGTCTACAATTGATTTTGATCTCTATGAACTTTACTTTTCAAGAATTCAGATATATATCGATGGCTGCTTTGTTTTCAGTAATTGCTAAACAAGCTACTCAATACATCATAATCATACAAAATGCACATTTTGTTATATGCAATCATGTCGATATTCTTGAAATTAATTGACAAAAATAACATTTGAATTAGATGCTATAATACTGAAAATGTGTCTATCAGTTAATCCTAAAGTGCTGAATTTGGTAGAGATGTTTGTTACAGAGAGAGAAAGAGAGAGAGAGAGTTTCGACTTTTTTCTCAACTATTTGTTTAAAAATATTCTTTTAAATAAAATTATTTTTCTAATTTTTCTCTGAGAAAGCAATTTCTAAGGAGTACTTATTGAAATTGAATTGGTGGATAAAATAAATTTAAACCAAACGCAGAAGTTTCAAAGTTTAATTTGATATGGAACAATCTAATTAACAGAACAAGAAACCTTGAACAAGTTATCTACGTTATAATGTCTAATCATCATTTCAGATGTACATTTCATTGTATGTACAGCATTGTATATATCGTATTCTGTATAATTTTTTTATCTTACATTCCAGTGTCTTTACTGCAATGCTTTTCGCCAGCATGGTAAGTTATTTCAGATACAAAGGAAATATTTTCTGAGATAAATACTTACTCATTTTGAGAGCCAATCATCTTGTCTCCTTGCCTACAGCGATGAATAACTCTATAGATCCCCTGACGAAAAATTAAGTCTACCAGCATCTAACGTCCTTAACAGATATATTGCAAAATAAAAAAGTGGACATTTAATTTAATGCATTTGACTGGCTTGACAAGAGTGACTATGTCACTTGCAAAAATGGTTTAAGACATCTGCGCATTTCGTCAAGGGAAATGTGCATTACTGTATGAAACAAAGAAATCTTTATTTGAGAGGACGAGCTCTGGTAAAATCTCAGCAACCGACCGATCACATCGGGCGATCAGTATGTCACGACCAGAGAGCGAGGGGGCAGGCGCGGGTCATCTGCCCCGCCTCAACGGACATATACACAAATACAGTGGTCATTATAGAATAAAAAGTCATGTTTTTAATATAAGATCGAAAATTCAAAATCTAGATAGTTAGGAAAATATATGACCTGTGCGGTGAGAGAAAAATACAAGTTGAAAAGTTTATTTACGGTCAATTGAAGCTGACCGTAAAGTGACCCTCAATTGACCATGCTTCTATCATTATTGTACGTAGAAGCTGATGCCTTCGACTTCTTTGGGGATGTAATACTCCTAAGGCCTCTTATTTTGAGATAAGACAAACAGGACGGGAAAGTGGAACAATTTCACTCTCATTGAAGAACAACATATTACATTTGGTCCTAATTGGTCGCTTCCTCTTTAGAAAACATGCTAAGAATTCAGACGTGCTAGAAAGAATATACCAAGGCGATATATGACATCAGCAAATAGGTTTTAGCCCTCTTTAAATGAATTCCTAGACAAACTTATCATGCTGATATATAATGTAACACTATCCTTTTTTCTGATAAGCACCTAACTTTACATTTTTACCAAGTATTTACCATTTCCCGTGCACTTTAGCTGACCCGACAATCGAGGTGAAATGTCCGACCGAATTTAAACTTAACACAGTGGTCATGAACTTTTTTCAGTACGTTTCAACAATTGAATAATGAGTGTGGATCATCCTTTAATTGTGAAATTTTGATTCCAACCTAAAAAGAATGAATCATTTAGTTATTTGCGAGTGTAACTTGAGGTTGGCTTTTCTATGGTGAAGGCATGCTATATATTCGTTTTAGCTTCTTTTTTGTGTACCAAGCACAAAGGTCAAGTGCTGTGGTATATCAATGCAAGAATGTTTCTAGCAATTTCAAAAAAAACACCCACAAGCTTCTTTAATTGGTATAAAATCTGGATGAAATTAATTACGCTCCAAAGAATGATTATCGTATCTCATTTCAAAAATGAGTGGTTCTTTTCAGAAGATGAAATGGTAAAGCATTATATTGAACAATATTGGACAAGGCGTTAAAAAGAAGATTAGCATCAAATTTGTATTCAGCCTCATTGAAACTGTCTCTCTAAAATGCACGTATTTTTCAAAAGCGGACGCGTGGCCACGACGTGAAATTACATGACCGGCAAAGGAAGGTGCTTATTAGCTCAGAGTCGCAAAATCGATGCTGAAGATGGCCATTACTGTCCCTTCAGCCAGAGTCTTGACCATTGCTATCGATTAAAATGAGAGAAAAATAAAGATAATAAAAATTGAAACCCGTCCCTTAGACGGAATTAAATTATCACACATCATCATCGTGTGTAAAACCATGTTTGGTTACATTTAAAAGCATCGCGAAGAGTTCGTTGCATGGATGTATGGTGTTTGCTTCTCATATGAAATATTTTGATTGTTAATAACAAGGTAGAAGAAAATTCTAAAAAAAAATATGTCAATTTTTCAAACAAATAATTTATGACTTAATTGACTTCTAAAAAAATTTTCGCTCTTCGTTAATTATCTCTCCTTTAAAACCCTTAAAAAGGAGAAGAAAAAAGAGATGGTGTCAAACCATCTATCTGAAAAAGTGTTTGTTAATCCTTTCCCGACCTATGTGCCTAAAATGGCCAGATTTTCAAAACTTTTTTAACCTCCAGGATACAATGATTACTTTAAATCCATTTCAGATTTTTCCATCCCGTCAAAATTATTTTTAAATCAAAACTACATTCACATTTCAATAGTTTTTTAACATTTAAAGCATTGATATTAAAAATTGCTTTAAAAATTGAAATTGAAAAAAAATTACAAATTGATCTACTGTCGGCCTGTTTTTTTTTAACATGAGTCGGACGAGAGCAGTCCAACATCATTTTTATAATAAGCCTGATATTATCTATAATTCTACTTAATCGTTTAGATAATTAAATATGTATTTTTATTACAGTTATATTTACTTGTAAATAATACCGGTATGGTGCACATGTTACTTAAATATATGTTCAAATTTACAAAATTATTCGTGTCATTTACCGCTTATGTAAAAAGATAATGCTCGATCACATCACATATTGCATCCTGGGGGTATTCGATTGATCACTAAATACGTTCAAAAGTTCAATTTCAGGTTAACGAAAAAAAAATGAGTTTAAATTAGCAAGAAATTATTATTTCTTTTTAAAAAGAAAGATAGGAGTTAATGTGTTCAATTCTATTCTAGGGTCATTTAAAATTTTCCAGATAGCTCTACACAAATGATTGCTCAAATAATACTAGTACCAAAAAGTAAAAATATTTAGTAGATCTTATGCATATAGTACTTATTTTATTTCTTCAGTATTCTTTTAATACAAGTTTATTCTTTAAAAAGTTTGACTTATCATGAACATTTAAACAAACGTATTTTAAAAAATTAAATTTAAGATGTATAATATACAGAGTAACATGAAATGGCTTTAAGAATACTTTTTTTTCCCTTTTATAGGTAACATTATTCATAAAAGTACAAAATTCATACATATTCTCGATTTTAAACCAAAAAGGGTCATATTTTACATTTATCAATTTGAAAAAAAATATACATGTATGTTAAAAATAATATCTGCCCAAAACACTACCGCTATTTCCTGGATAAATTTAAGATTAAGTTGTGTTATACATTTGTTCTGAAATGAGCACAGTAAAATGGGAGACTATAAAAGATTGTTCATGAACGAGGAAAAAGTAACAAATGTCTACATGTAATCATCGGACTTGACACGGCCTGGAGCAGAGCGTTATAGTTTTAGATTAACACATTATAAAGAGGGGCCACGCAACATTGTATGTTCTAGATAATGCTACAATTTCATAAAAACAAAAAAGGGGGAAAGAATTATCTTTGGTAAAAAATTGATAGAAAATGTAATATTATTGATTTTTACTGCAGAAGTGGCCCCTTGTCTTCCCAGCCGCACGGACTGGACGCAGCGTCCACCACTGTATAATTAGCATTACCCTGTTAACTCGTAATTATGGTCTGGATGCATCCGTATTTCTACAGCACACGATTAAAAGTCATCGATTACAAAAATATGCTTCAAGTTGTCGTTATCTGTCTAATTTTGGGTTTAAATGTTCATAATACCAAAAAAGGTCAGCGAGTATCACAAGTTTATTCAAGTTATATTGTACCGTGCATTGAATTTCTTTAATAAGGAACACATTGAAATACTGTGGTTTCATCAATATTCGTTGAGCACCAATTTTCGTGGATTTCGTTATTGAGAAGATCCACGAATTCAAATGATCATCGAATTACGAAATATGACATTCATTTGTATAGGCAATGCTTTTGTCCACGAAATTACGTATCATCGAAAACGTCTGCTTTACAAAATCCACGAAAATTGATGCCTACGAAAATTAATGAACCCACAGTAGCTGATATGATAATGAATACTTTTTTGCAAATAATTATAAAGAAAATCAACCAAACAAATAAATGTATACTATAAATAATGGTGAAGTTGACGGTGAAAAAATTTCGAAAGATGAAAAATCACTTAAAATTAACAAAACATGATCAACATAAAACGGAGGCATGGTTAATAGATAAATGGGGATATTAGTATAAGTATCTGGTAGCAGCCTACTGTTTTAGCTTGTAATCATGTTCCCAGAATACGTACATTGTAACAAATTTCATTCAAGCAGTGTTTTGCTTATAACACTCCTAAACAAAATAAGTTTAACATAATGTCCTAAAATTGGTATACTTTTTTTTTAAACTGTTAACATTAAACATGGAGATATCGAAAAGTATTCAAGATAAAAAAAATCCATAAAACAATACAAAATAGGAGCAGAGCAAACACGGACCCCTAATCAGAAATTGGTTTTTGCCATTAACTTCAAAAACTTTGTGTATTAATTCTGTTACACTTCATATGTATATATCTTAGAAAAATTTCATTTTTGATATGGAAATCTTCAAGCTTTAAGTCTAATAACTTAATGTTACAGAAATGAAAAGCATACAGAATTGTTAAGTTACAGAAAAGAAAAGCATAGAATTGTGTCCATTCAAGTCATAAACTAAAGATGTGAGTCAAACGCATTTCGAGAAAACTGAGACCTTCATGAAAAAAGTCACTAAGCTGTTTTACGACATGAACTAATTCTCAAAATATGAAAACAATCTCATTTCCCATATACATCGTAGTAGGGGTACTTTATCCGACTTTTTTTTGAAAAGGAAGCAAGAACTTAACATACGGCAGTTTTTCATGAGAGGATTATATAAATCTCAGGAGTCTGACCACAAAATACATTAGGATAAATAGCCATATTGCATGAGGTCATTACGGGGCTGCATCTGCACGTAGCTCACCCTGCCTCAACCTTTTGACGACCTCTTGTGTTTTACAGACTGCTGTGCAAGTTATCTTTACGATGCACTGTGATGAATGGTGTTTCGACACGATTATAGACGTTTAAATACGTAGTTGGCCGGAGTCACACGTTGTTTAATGATAGAAAAATCTTACAGTGACCGTAATTTAGCAACAGAAGTTTCTTCATGGCAACAGAGGGAAAAAGCAATTTCGTTGGTGACCATCGATCGCTGAATCATTGCGTCATGCAACTATACTGGTCGCCAGGATGCTAATGAGAAAAAATGGCCGGAGCTATGAACTTCTTTTATTGATTTCGGATTGGAAGTCTTACAAATGATCTCGAACATTCTTTAATTTTCTTTATTGGAAATGATACAAATTCTTACGTTCTTATTGCAAAACAGCGTTATCACTTTTGCCTTGCTGATTACTTGAAGAGTTAAGCCTTAGAATAAGACATACCAAATTGAAAATTGATTTCCTGTTCTAACTTTTGGCATTCTAGAGCATATGTACGTGTTAGATTAAAGTTTTTTGAATCCAGAGAATAAAAAAATATCGATCACAAATATCGCTAGATTTCCATTCTCTTAATCATTACAGTTGTATGCATTGAGCCATTTGTTTGGCGAACTTTCAGATGGAGTAAGTCATTAAAGTAAATTTGCTAAAGGTGCGAATGGACATTTTAGTGGTAATTTTAGTACAAGAAAAATAGGTTATCTTTAAAAATTCAAAGGACGTTTTTTAGCGGACATATTGCAAGAGATAATTTTAATTCTATTTTAAACAAGCAAGGTTGTAGAGCTAGCAAAAAAAATTAGGAAAAGGAGAGAAGTCTAGTTTTCGTTAAACCATAATAACACATTCATATTGAAACATATATCCATCTGTTATTATAACAATGAAAAATATGGACGAGGTGACGGTAGAAAAAAAGAGTACCCAGTTTCATTTGCAAAGGTTGCAGAACAGAATAATAAATTACTTAGTACTAAACGTTAGCATTAAATATGGAGAAAACGAACAATAAACCTCAAATAACCATTAAAACCGTAAATCGGGAGCAGCGGTAACCATGGGCCTCTAAACCATCAGAATTGAGATCAGGTGCCATGGAGGAGCAAGCATCTCCTACCGACCTGTCACACCCGTCGTGTACTCATTGACATGTTCAAGTTCAAGAAAAAAGGAAAAAAAATCCTTCGAAGATACAGTGTGTAAGTAATGTCCCAAGAAAAAAAATATCTACTTAGTACAAAGACGTCAGTTAGCATTCGATTTAATGATATACTGCATTCGCTGACAAGGTCATTGTGCCCACAATGAAACTAAGGAAACGATGATTTTAAACGAGACTTATGATGTTCTTGTTTCATCAACTTGATTGTGAATAGTTTGTATCGTTTTAGATATTGTTCGTACGTAAAGCATGCTATTGCGTATCGAATGAAATCGGAGACATAAACCCCATATTCAAATTAAAAGGTATAATGCTACATTGGTAAGGAGAGTCGAAGATAGAAAAGTTAGTCATTTTGTTTTTGTTGTTAGATTACCATAAATATTATTTTCTAAGATATATCTTAATGTGAAACAGACAGGCCAGACGCTGTTGTATCCTTCATTTCAAGTTCACTGTGATATATCAGGTCGAAATATGAATGGAAATTACTATTTTTAATTGATAATAAGTCGTTGATATATATCTAAATAAAGAGTTGAAGACCAGAAAAAGTGTTTTTTTTTCTTTTCGTGTGCAGGTTTTTGACTAAATTCTGATTAAGCAGAATACAAGAATACTTGTATTTCTGCTTATAACGGGAGTAATTGGAACCAATGGAATTCTGACAGTTGGAAGACATGGTTTCCAAAAACAATACATAGATACTTTCAATCAGAAACTCAAGATCCTTGTCAATGTCAACTAATGTAATTTTGTTTATAAATGAAATTTATTTTAACAGATTGCTTTTCCACCTTGTCAATGTCAACTAAAGTAATTTTGTTTATAAATGAAATTTATTTTAACAGAATGCTTTAATTTCCAAATTACCAATGACATAATTAGTATTTTTATGAAAAAAAATGGATGTATATCAGGTCAAAGAGCATGAATTTCAATTAAAAAGGGTTGGGGATTATATAAATTGTTGAAAAGTCGTGGGTTTTGATAGTTCTGATTTTGGTAACATTTTGTGATTTCACATCTTAAAAAAGTTCCTTTGAGCTTTCAATATCAAAATCTGATTTATACCAGTTCTCAAATTATTCGTGCACAGCACTACTGAAGTTTCTCCTTCACTACTACATGTATTAATATTTTAGTGAGGGACAATGAAAGAGGCTATGGCCATCTTAAAAAAAATGTTTGATCGCCCTCTTCCGACCTGCTAATAATGGCCCGATTCAAAACTTTTGGAACCTTCAGAAACTTTTTAAAGTATTCTATCTTGTTCTTATTTTATCACTTGTTAATTGGAAAGAAAGATACCCTTCTCAAAACCATACTTCTTCTACCTCCTCATTAAGATTGTGGAAGCAGACTAAGCAAAGTTGAGAGAAGAGTTTCTATAAATCTGACTTAACTGTCCTGTTAAAAAATGTTCACATCACATTTGGACTTCAGCTAAAATGTCCTATTCATGTTCAGCTCAAAATAACGTCCACTTTTTGCGACAAAACGTCCTGTTAATCCGACTAAATATCGAATACCCTTTCTAAAAATGTTCCACTACAAAGTTAATATATGCAGTTTATACTTTGAACATCGTAATTATTAACTTAACTAAATACGCCCCCCCCCCCTCCCCAGGACTTTATGGGTTTTTAGCGATATCCGAAGGAAAAAAAGGAAAAAGAAAGAAAGTAAAAAAAAAATGTCAAAAAAGGGGGGAACAAAATAAAAAAAACATTCAAAAATTTGTTCACGTGACCGACCCACTTTAATTCCCAGTGAAGTTTTTACACTTGGTACAATATTTATTTCTTAAATATGATCAATGTTGATCGTGTTAACTTTTAAAAGTATATAACCGCTAAAAATCCCACTTAAATTTCATTTTTATTCTTGTTTTCCTTTTTCGCAGACATGTATGAAATATATGGCAATAACGAACAATATTTAAGCTCAAAAGTCCAATAAACAATACAAAAAAGAGCAGAGCAAACACGGACTTCCGAAACATCAGAGGTGGGATCAGGTGCCATGAAGGAGTAAGCATCCCCTGCAGGCCGGTCACATCGCTGTGTGCTCCTTGTCATGATCGAAAAAAAACCCAGAAAAATTCAGTGTGTAAATAATGGACTATCAATTAGCTTGACAAATGACAGTCAGTATTTGACTCAATGATAAATTGTATGTGCTGACAAGGTCATTTTATCGACCAACGAACTTACGAAATGATGACTTTAAACGAGACTGCTGATATTCTTTTTTCATCAGCTTGTTTGTGAATAATTTGTCTTGTTTTAGAAAATGTATATGCTTTAAAAAATATGTATATATATTAAATTAAATCATCCCCTGGACAAAATTATTTTGACACTCTCTTCAAAATTAAATAAGTCTGACTACAATGTATTCTTTCACTTTTATTAAGTTAAAATAGCACAACACATGCACTGAATTTTTCCTTGCTTATTACGCTTTTTTTTTTGCAGGACTCCATATATTTCCGTATTTCTCCTCTTAGGGTCTTCATAATAAATTACATGTACATATGTTTCGTTATTACTATGTACTCTGTTGTGTCTTGCACCATGTGACAAAAAGAAATAAAGAACTTGGTCTTTCTTTTAGTTTAATATTTGCACAAGCTTTAATTTTGATCATTGTAATTTTTTCAGTTCCAAACCAATTTAACTTGTCATTCATTGTAATTTTTTTTGGTATTTGTTACTTCAATTTACTAGTGTCGCTTTCGCTGTATTGTCCAAGCAAAAGACGAACATTGCGTAGACATTGTGTGTTTTAACAGCCTCTTCGATGCCATGCAAATAATTTGATTTCCGTGGATGCAAAGTTCAATAAATTCAAGCGCAGTAACCTCTAGAGATATTTCGGTTGATGGGAACTGAACAACCTTTCTTCACTCACTGCGGTGGGCATTGTACGATATTAATGGGCACTAGTTTACCCAAGATGACATGGGACTCACAAAAAGGTGACCCCATGTCATAGCGGCCCGGGATCAATAAAACCCCAACATGCTTTGTCTCGCAAACAAGACAATATATTATTCACTATGATGGCTGGATGACTTTTTTTAGCGAGGGCAAACTGAAAGAACTGAATTTGTTAGGCATGTCAAACGTAATCCAACTCGTTTGAACTCCTCAAGGGTTAGAATTCAGTCTCCCATAATTACAAGTTGTTGAATTCATTGGGGTACAATTGTCGTATTGTGTCCCCCATCATCTTGGGAACATTACACTTAGAAGCGAGACGAAAGGAGGGCGGTCTGAAAAGGGACAAAGCAGGCCTTAATATAATCCGATACCGATTGTGATTAAAATTACAGAGACTTGGAATCATGTAAATTCTTAGAATTCAGTAAAAGATAAAATCCTTTTTAAAAGTTAATAAAGGTACCACATGTTGAACTTTCTTTTATTTTCTTTAAATCATAAAAAATACAATTCCATGAAATTTATTCAAATTCATAATACATGTACATGTATATTTCAACATGTTCAATGTGATAAAAAAAAGTTTGCGAAATGACACATTCTTGGGGAAAAAACTATAAATGCAACAAAGAACAATTATGGTGTTCTGATAAATGAAGGCTTTACTCAAGCATTAATAATATTCATGTACCAGCCAAAATGTAATTCTACGTTTAGTGCTAGGTAGTCTTTTTGTCTGACCACTATTACATATAAACAGCTGCGGTATCGTTTATACCTTGTTCAATTAAATTGGCCACTCATCCTTTTGACCTGTGGGTAGGTTCTAAAATATTTATTTCTTCAAAATAAAAGTAACGTTAAAAAAATATTCACTTAGTATGATTTGAAATTTCGCTGTTTAAAATATTTATTTATTTGAATTAATCTAGAAAATGCTCTGAAAAAATCGTGAGATCAGGAAAAGTTTTAAATGTTCTTTTCATTCGGGCCAACAAGGTCTTTTAATAAACAAAATAAAGCGAACATATCATTATAACTATAACCAATTTGTCATAGATAACGCGTGTCAGAAGCCAAGTATACAGACTGCAATACTTACATGTAGGACTACAAACCACATCATAACAAAACTAGAAAAAATACGTCAAATTATACCTTAGGCCAATAACAAATGTGGGCTAATATTTTACTAGAATAAGATCTTAATGGTAATCTAACAACCAACCTCTATGATTAACGTGATGATTAACTTTTCTATCGTCAACTTCCCTTTTTTATGCAGCACCTCATTACTTGCATACGGAGTTTATATCTCTCAGTTGATTTGATTCGCAAGAACATGCTCTGAGTATGAACAATTTCTAAAACGTGGTAAATTATTGACAAACAAGTTGATGAAACAAGAATTTCAACTGTCTCGTTTACATTCATCATTTAGTAAGTTCTATGGTCGATACAATGACCTTGTAAGCAAATAAAATTTATCACTGAGTCAAATGCTGACTGACATTTTTCATAATAATTGTTTGTCCATACACTGAATCGACGACGGATTTTTAAGTTATTTCCCGATCATGACATTAGGAGCTCACGGCGGGTGTAATCGGTCGGCAGGGGATGCTAACTCCTCCGTGGCACCTGATCCCACCTCTGATGTTTTGGAGATTCTTGTTTGCTCTGCTCCTAGTTTGTATTGTTTTATAGACTTTTGATCTTGAATAAGTGTTCGTTACCTCCATATGTTTCATATCAAAACAAGAAAATCTAAATCTTTGGTAGTCAGCAATGCTGGTTCAAATTTTGCAAAAGTTGAACCAGCCTTTGAACAAATCGTATCTTTGGCATTGTTCTTTGCTGATCAGGACTATTTTAGATACTGTTACGAACGTAGCTTCTTTCTCTTTTGTTATATGATTGGATAAATATATTATTGTAACAACAAATTCATAAAATAATGATAAGAAACATGCAAATATAGTATTTGCATTCATTTTTATTATCTAAGATTACTGTATTGTGTTTTGAGATAGAACTATCTATCGAAATGTTTATAACCCGAAATTCCTCGAACGGGATGCACTTGCAACTTATGTATACTTTGTAAACCAAACAAATAATTCATTTAAACCTATTATTGAGCAGATAAATCCTATCTTGTGTAGCACTTGTGTATTACCTACAATAATCTTTTATCACGTTTCTATCGAAAACTGCATCCTAACCCGTGCTTGCGATCTATAGGCAACATGGCTTCCTAACCCGATCGAATATTATACGCGGGTAACTTATTAATACTATTTATAGAAAGTAATCTATTACTAAAGAGCCAGATAAGAGTTTATCTATTAATAAAATTATTTGTACTTTTATTAAAATCTTTATTCTTTGTTCAACAAACAGAATTGGGAGACCCACAGGTTACTTTCACACACGGGTAAAACATCAAGAGGGTGAAACGTAACAATACTTTGCAATATAATGGATTATAAAAACACGGGGACTTTCCAAACTATGGAAGCCCTTTTTATTGGGGGGGGGGGGTTAGAAATAGCGAATGGTCGAATTTGTTTAAACGAATTAAAAATATACTATACTATATCATATGTATGGAATTCATTTTAACACATTCTAAAAGAACCACAACTACCCTGTCAACAATACATGCATCTGATTCAAGAATTTTAAAGTAAATAACCCGTTTCAACCTACATGTATAGATACTGAGTAAACTTATTAGGAAAGTGATGTAATAGCATTTACTAGTACATACGAGTGAAATGTTTTCAAAAGAGCAATTAAATATCTTTAAACTTTCATTTAAGTATAAATAAGTAAAATAACACAAACTTTTTTTCTGAAATCAGCAAAATTTCTAATAAAGTTATTTTTTATTGATAACCTGAATATTTTTTGCCGAGTATACTCACTTATCCTCTTCGTCCCCTATGGGACATAAGGCTTCAACAAGCTTAAGCTGTCGCCATCTTCCTCTCTCCTTTGCCACCAAATCACCCCGTCCCCACCAGTGGCCAATTTCAGCATTCTAGCTCTGATGTTAGGGTCTCCATATTGTTCGTGGTCTGCTTTTGTTTTTCTTGTGCAAATGTCTGTTAAAAATATGGCTCGGTCAGAGGATACATTGGTTTTTTCGAAGACAGTTGTTGTGGAATGCCTCTACTAATCTAATGTCGCTGTCAATAACACGCCAGCGTTCAGATCCATACAGGAGATCTGATTCAATATTGCTGATGTATAGCTAGTGTTGGTTTCTTATGCTGTTACTGTTTGACTTCCAGATGGGCCGAAGTTGGGCAAATGCTGTCCGTGTTTTACCAATACGTGATTTTATATCTTTGACGTTGTCCTTACATAGGATGCTGCCAAAGTAGGTAAGTCCTCAACCATTTTATTTGACATGTTCTACTGGTGCATTGATTGTCATTACTTTGGTCTTCTTGACATAGATGTTAAGCCCAGTTTTTTTCGCAAAGAATTTTATATAGCAGTCTTTTCTTTGTAGATGGATGGTGTTTCCTGGTACTTCTGCCAAAGTCCAGATCTTCTAGGTGACGGAGCATTGTTCATAGAATATCCATCTTTTTGTCATGTGTAGTGATTCTTTGGATCTAATCACTGATAATAAGGAAGAAAATTGGTGGGTGATAGAATGCATCCTTGCCTTACTTCAGATGTTACACTGAAGGAGTCTGATATTTCATTTTTCAGGATGAAAGTATTCGTCGACCCCTTTTATAAGTTATTGACCCTGAAATATTTTAATGTAAACGAATAATTGTAATATTTCAAAAGGATTGTCATAGAGACATGAGACCAACTGCATAAGATCCATTGAACTTTGACCTTGAAGATAATGTCAAGGTTAAGGTTATTCAAATTATTAAAAATCAAGCTCTTATTGGACATTTTCGGTTGGGTGAACTACAGCTGTAAGCGACTATGAATAAAGACGTGTGGAAACCATATTGTGCCAAAATGAAATAACTAATACAAACAAATGATATACATGTAATCTAATCAATCAAAATGGTCAATAGATACATTCGACATTTTTAAAAAAAAAAAAAAAAGGTAAAAACAAAAATTAAAGCATTTCATACAGTATCAAGTTACATCTGCGCAAAATACCAAATGCCAAAACCGTAATTCAACTAAATGATAAAATATATTCCTTATATATGAACCACAGAATTTTTGACCCCTTGAAAGTAATATAAATAATCTTGCAATTAGATTATCAACATTGACTAGTTCGAAAGAGACATTTAGACTTCGGCTCAAAATTATCCGTAGTAATAAATCTTGACTTCAAATTCTGAATAAGAAGTTTGAAGTCGAGTACATTCTCGAAATGTAGGTTATGAAAATTTCGAGTAAGAACACGTGTGATGCTGAAAGATGTAGTGAGCTTTACTCCGACAAATGAAATACTGGGATCGCATTCCACCAAATTATCGAGATGTTAGTAATGAATTGTTAATAATGACATATGAAATTCATAGTTTTATGAACGTAAAGGGGAGGGGCAGTGGACCCCCCCTCCTTATATAATTATGCAACATATAATTAACTACAGAAAATAAAGCTACTATATGTATCTGCCCTCTCCCCCACTGTTGAAAATGTTCATTGAACATTGCCCAACCCCC
>PRKT01000480.1:272476-279976 GCA_003671525.1 Saccostrea glomerata
CCCCCAAAAAAAATCAATGAAATGTTTAACAACTCAATAAGATCTAAGTACAAACAACAGAGTTTTTATGGTCAGCTCAAGCTCAAATTTATCATTTTTTAACAAAAAAAAAGGTGCAGCTTGATTTTCAGGGTAAACTTTAAATATAAATAAAAAAATTAAAAGACAAAAGCTGCATGATCTGCAATCTTAACCTTTGATGAAACCTTCACTATCCCAGAAATAGTCATCTTCTGTCACCATGACTTGCTTTAATAATTTCCTTTTCATGTGCATTATATATTTCATACATTGTTTTCTTAATGGTCATCCCTTCAATTTATTTTGTTTTTAATAAAGTCTTGTCCATCTTTTCTATTTCAATATAGGTAATTTCATATCTGTCAGAATATTAAAGTCCATGATATGGTAAAAATGATATTACAAGTATGATATTGCAAAACCATTATCCTTTTTATTACAAGGAGATAAAATCCTAACTCATTAGCTGAAAATGTATAAATTTCCAAGCCAATCCTTAAAAAGATATCTTATATGATCTAAAATTCAATAACTCTGGACTCTAAATGACCCCCCAAAAGCAATTCATTATCTTCCTTTTTTTTCAATAGTTCTTTTTATTTCACTCATGAATAAATTTTATTAATCAAAATGAGCCTGTATAATATGCAAGAATAATGCATTTATGAATAAATTTCAGAATGTATGAACTGTTCATGAAAATGAAAGAATTTTTCAGAAAGTTAATATGATATTCAAATACTAAATTTTGTACATTTTAAAATTTGTAGACTGTGAGTTAACAGCCTCAGGTTATTTCATATTCTAATGATAAATCTAAGAATTACATTAATTTTTACATAATCAATTTTGCAAGGACAACCTTAAATTGCTATATTTATTCATTCTATTTTGTGGCTGAAGGCCAGACAAATGGTTTAGGTCTTAAATGATCTCTACACCAGGATGTGACCTTGGACTATATAACTTATAGTCAGATGAAATTTAGAAATAATTGTCAGTAAATCTAAAGTATTGAATTGTCTAATAAACTCTGATTTTAAAAACCTTAATCTTTGAGGTTTGAAATATGGTCTACAAAGTTAGAATAAGAATTCTGTTAATTTATCCAAATACAACAGAAAATAAGTGAAAGTTCTACATTTATTCACAATACTACTTTTAAAAAAAATCCTGTAATATTTGCCTTTAGAGCTCATGCAGTGTAAACAATGATAAACAGAGTCGATTTCCTTGCCTAAATACTACCAGGTAGTTACATAACTGTAACATTTGTATACTCTGAGGGAAACTTGCCTACGTTACACGTGCTCACTAACACCTGTATGATGATGTCTGAGGTAACAAATCATTCTTTTGACCCTTGATATATGACTGAATCAGTTATGGCACAGCATAAAAGCAAGAAAAATATCAAATCTGACATTCTTAGTTGATGTATAGGAACAAGGGCACCCCTGGAGAAGATCATATCTATAAATCAAGTCAGCATCAACATTGATCCTGATGCAAATTATGTCACTTCCATTTCATTCAAAGGACAAACTAACACACACATACACTCACACAGGCACATTACTATATCCCCTCCAACTTTGTTTGGGGGGGGGGGGGGGGTAATAAGAGTTGGAAAAAGTATTTCAATGAACTGGCCTATTATGAAAATAAATGTGACAATTAAGGTTAGAGTATATGTTGAAATACATATGTTGTTTGAAAAGAGGGTACTGAAAATTGTAGCTAAATTACAGACATCATGAAAAGCACCATCAAACAAACAGTGAAAATATTATTTAAGAAATTAACAATGCAGTTTCAGTGAATATTGTGCATGAACAACATTAGCTTTACAACCATTATATAAATATTGCATGTAGTTGAGTGTAACACTGAAAATTTTCACCCCCAAGATGCGCAGTCGAGGTTGACAATGGTTTTCGAGGGGTGAACATTTTCAATGTTACATTCAACTACATGCAATATTTATTACATTATACTGAATGTTTTATACAAATAACATATAACAGTGAACCATGTGCACAAAAATTCTGAGCAGTCGATATTTTTTTGGAATATCACCCGTCGTCAAGCAATGTTGACTGTTGCTATGCTGGAGGGCGTGGCTTCATTTTTTAGCGGGTAATAGTGTTTTTTAACAAATGTTTCTCAACTAATCAGATTCAACTAATTTACATGAAAGTATAATATAATATCATGACGCTTGCAAGGGGGCCAAAGTTCTTGTTCTATGTACGGTAAAAATGTACAGACAGATTAAGGATATAGCAGCTCTGTTTAATTTGCAATTTAATCATTCTGAATTTTTAATTGAACACTAAAAATACAATTTATTCCTTTTTCATAATCTTAAGGGGATGAAGGACCTTTAGCTGAAAAAATACCTGTCATTTAATTTTTGTTATATTTTGTATATATCTTATTTAGTATTTCCTACATACTATAAAGCAGACATATCAATAGGTTTCTAGACTTATTTCTGAGATATTGAGTGACAAATACCATACCCCACAGTGTCTGAGCGGAGTTTTTATTCTCCGTGTTTCTGGGTCAATTACTCGGTCGATAATTGAAATTTTTCACCATAGATAAAAAATATACCAGCGGAAATGTGTCTTTTAAAATATTTTAGAATATGAATAGGGTTAAAAATTCGAAAAAGCAAGATTTTTTTGTAACACCACATCTGGAGACGGAAATTTACGACTTTTTTAGGACAACTTAAGCCATAAAAAAATTAATTTGCAAAAAATCCTATCATTCAATGTTTGAAAATTTACGTCGAAGTTCAAGGTCGTTATTGTATTGATTAACTGTAAAAATATCGATTAGTGAAGCTGAGCTTAATATTGCACGGGGCAAAGTTAAACGAGTCATGATCATGAGGAAAAAGTGTCATGTTTACATTTCTCGAGTACGGGAAAACCCAACTATGACGTCACACATTCCTGAAATAAGCGGAATAAGACAAACCCACAGAACTTTTCCGTCAACAACCATATAAAAATATTTTTTGCTTTCTGAAATTTACAAAATACCCTACCATGTACATATTATGGCCCGTTTTTATGATTTTATACTACCCGTTTTTACCGTGTATGATCTTACCGAACTAAGAGATCCACTATGACGTCAAAGACGCACTGGACGCGCAGAGTAGGGAAACGGCAGAGTGGATTAATCTATTCCGTAATTTGATAATATTTGCAAGAAATTTTGAATGTTTTCAGATATTTTTATACTAGATGGTGAACGCAAACAAACAGTCAAAAAAATTATACAAGTACTGTGGTTTCAATCTCGTTTTGTACATATTTTATCAGAGATTATGACGTAAATCAACTGAGTCACGTGACCATAAACTTGTTTAGTACAAACACGGATGTAGCAAATTCACAGATACATTGTATAGTGAATTTTTTCGGGGTTCTCGGCAAAATTCTTAACAATTCTTTGTACAATTTTACGGTTATAACAAACTCGGATATAGTGAATTTACAGATATAGTGAACTGATTTTGAGTCCCGTACAGGTTAAGAATAATGTAATTTACATTTTTTAAAATGAATTTTCAAAGATCTAAAAATTGTTTTTTTTTAACTTACTTTATTTCAAGTATTTGTAATCAAAAATTTCAATTCATAATAGAACCTTTAGTTACAAATGTAGTTATCCAAAGTATGTCTTGAAATAATTGCTACCCTAACATATTCAGTAAAGATTCTTGAAGGAAAACTTGCATATTGCGAATTCGCTATCAATGTAGTTTTACAAATTCGTTATACAGATATAACAAGTTACGGATATAGCGAATTAAATTCACAGGTCCCCAGGACTCTGCTATAATGGAGTTTTACTGTATGTCTTGAAAGTTTTCTTCTTGGTCTCAACAAGCTCAAGAGAACAAGATTTGACTGTATATACATACTTTACTTCTTGTTGAGGCAGGGGTAGGATAAAGGTGAAAATACTCACCAAGGTTCCAAATGAGAGAGTCCAGAAATGTTCATGTCTGAACTCCAATACCCCATCCAGAGTGGAGGCCTCCCTCAACACCTTGTCAAGCTGTCCCAGGATGTGTGAAGGGGCAGTCTAAAATCAGGCAAACAGTGATAAACATCCATTAAACTTCAAAGAAAATGATGCATT
Source organism: Saccostrea glomerata (assembly GCA_003671525.1). Lineage (NCBI taxonomy): Eukaryota > Metazoa > Mollusca > Bivalvia > Ostreida > Ostreidae > Saccostrea > Saccostrea glomerata. The sequence goes on from PRKT01000480.1 coordinate 276,665, forward strand.
TTTTACAACATTGTTCCTCCATACTTGGAGTTGCTATATATGACAGATTTTATATCAATTTTAAAAATGTATCATTTAAAATAATTATGTCAATATTTAAACATAAATTAAATTCTTATTTTTTTTGCATACAGTTTTAAATTCACTGTATATTATTTATTTCCATACATGTGATATGTACCAGCTGTGCACAAAATGTTTCATATTTTTGTGTGATTAAAAGTAGTGCCCAAAGTATAAAAAAAGAGATATATTTTTGTCATTATAAATGGCATCTAATTAATATACAAATATTTTTAAACATGTGTTCAATATGCAAATAAAGACCAAAACAGAACTGCAGAACATACATGAAGATTTTGAAACTGAACATCCAGAATCACAGGAAACAACAAATTTGCTAAACACAGACCATGTTGACAGAAAAGCCCTATAATCTTAAGTCTGGAATTATCATGAATTAAAACCACAAATTTAAAGACCCAATTTTTTTACCGTACGGTTACCTGAGGAGGGGAGTGGTCGAAGTAACGGTGGTGTTATTTACCTGGAGACCCCCAATACCCAAGATGTCAAAAATCTGTGTAGATCTGTGTATTCGTAGCATTACACAAGAAGTCTGTGTTTGGTAATCAGGGTCAACATTACGTGTTTTGTGTCGGTTTGTTCCCATCTCGCCTTAACTGTAAAATTTAGCATTCCCATTTCGCCTTAGTGAGCTCTCGGGTGAATTAAGGTGATGGAGATTTAATTTAATAAAAAAAAAAAATACTTGGTATTACATGCATTATTTCATTCACTGTACTCATGAATTCCCATTTACTGTTAAATACAATCTAAAAAAATTTATCATTTAAATTTTCATATCATCCCAGTGGTAATATTAACAAATACTAAAATTCCCATTTCGCCTTAGTACTTTTTAACTTTTTCTTACCTGAATTTAACAGTTAAGGCGAAATGGGAACACACCTTTGTGTCTGGTTTTGAGTGAAACTACGTAAAATAATTATTTTAATATGAAATTTATTTGTAAACTAAACACATTTATCGTAATCATGGTAATGTTTTGAAGGAAAAAAAAATAAGATACATGTATATCGTTTTAAAAATGTTTTCCTTTCATAAAAGAAAAAATCACGAGTAAAAACTAAAAATCAATAATATTTATCTTTTTAAATCTTCAATATAAGAAATCACTTGATTAAAAAAATCTGAATATTGAAATCAAATAATTATTAATCCACCTATCCGTCGTGCATGCATTTATCGCGATCGGAATGTTTTTTTTTTCCTGGCCAACAATGTATTCCATCTTTTTTGTTCTTCGTGTGTTAACAAAATCTTATTGTTAGAAAGATTTCTTTTCAGAATCGATCACTATTAATTGCCGTTTATTAGTATTGATTATTTTTCGTATATCCCATTTCTTAAAAAATAATTTAAATCGTCGACTTCCAATTATGGCACATAGAGCCGGTTTCTTTGAACGCGGTCTTTTTTCTACAGACAACGTGGACGATATAACACTTACAAGTAACAAACAGCAGTGAAGATAGAAACGAAATATTTTATTATGTCAATGTTTTAATAATCTAATTTCAATTATTTTTTGAAATGAAATTCAAACATATTGCAGTTTTCTAACCCGCGTGTATACTATGCGGGTACATGAAAGCGTTTGACGCGTGCCCAGGTCATTGTTTTCAAAACATGCAAACTCAGATTATCAGGAAGCACGGATAGCTGACCTGTCAATCAAATCAGAAGCTATTGTTTTTTTAATGATTGACAGGCGGTAAATAATTGATCTTGAATCGGGTAGATTTTGGGGGCGTTAACATAAAATTGGGTGTTTAAGCTCTTTATCTTCATATCTATATTCATTGTTATTACCTGTAGCAGAATCTTGCCAGTGTAAACACTCATAGGAAACATAGTTCCACACGTTTTGATGGCTATTGCCATTGCTGCCCAAGTATCAGCTGAATAGTATGACCTAAAAAAAAATAAATGGCAAGACAATAAAATACAAACAATTACACATATGAAAAAAGATAAATCAAACTGGAAATATGTACAAAGGTCATGAAATCCCCATCCAAGATATAATTGTATTGCAATATAAAAATAAATGAATCATCATTAGTCAGAGATGATAGTAAAATGTGATGCATCGAACTCTCCAGAATGCAAAACAGTAATGTCATATCAAATGGAAGATCAAGGTAAGATAAATCTGACAGAGTTGAATAGCTCTTATCAATTCATATCTATGAAGTCTGAAGGAAAAAGTTCATAGTTAAAACATGAAAGCAAATAAGTCAAGGTCAAAGGGCAGGCTAAGATTAAAAAAATGCAATTGAAGAACTCCACTAAATAATTCTGATAGAAATGTTCTCCATAATTTTCTTTGAAGCTAAGCTAAACACAAAATACATACATGTAATAGTAAGGTCAAGATCTCAGAGGTCAAGGTAAGAAATTTTTTATTTGAAAAATTCAGTTACAGTACAAAGAAACTGAACTAAACAAAAAAATAGGGGGATATGAGGTACATTCAAAGGGAGGATCAAGATATTATGCCACAGTTGAATAGTGTCACCCTGAGGCGTTGCACATACTTACTTTGTATCCACAAGGATATATGTGAGTATTAAAGCTATGGCTCCTGTACAACCAATCAGAGCAAAAGGATTAATCCTGGGTAGCAGGATTTTACTTAGACCAGGAATAACATGACAGACACTGAAATAAAAAAAATAGTTTACTGTTAAGTAAGATATTGGGATATTTTAAAAAAATTTTAGTGACACATCTAAATATTAACATACATGTTCATGTGTACATACATGTGACCACTTTTTGAAATGTAATATTTAGCATTGGTAGAAGAGACAAATACATGTTAAAATTTGTACAAAGAAAAATAACTCTGATGTATCAATGAACTTGTCCATATTAATACAATGGATAGTCAGTCACCTTTCACTCATATCAGTAACGTGTTCCTGGAGCCAGCTAGAGCTAGAAGCATGTACAGTGTGGTTTATGGCTTTGTTGTTGATACTGTATGTAACAAACATGTGAAGGAAAAAGGCAAATACAGTTCCTATCAAAAGTCGTCCACTGAAAATAAATGTAAACGCATCTTACAAAGGAATAACATTATAAACTAAAACTGATCAAAATTTTGTAAATTTCAAAGATTAAACTTACGTGTGAATTTCTGGAGGAATCAGTAATCTTTCAATGCTGAAATAAACAAGAGTTGTTTTTTTTTTACTTTTATTTATTAGCTTGTTCATATTT
>PRKT01000480.1:284976-355651 GCA_003671525.1 Saccostrea glomerata
ATCTAAAAGGCTCTGAGGGAAGAAGAATTAAAATGATGTTGTCTTACAGACTGGGTGTTGAGGTCTGTCTCTCTATGCAACTATATTGATATAATAGATTGCTGACTTATGTAAAAATAATATTTTAAAACCAAATCTGCACTTCATTAACATTCAACTTAAGGTTTAATAGTTTGGTCACAAAATTTGAGCAGTGACTGAGTGAGTGATCTTTTTCATGCCAGCACCTAATGCAATATGGGACCTTGGTCTATACGGTCTCTTCCGATGGACTGGCCTTGATCCATGTCCCACAGTTGGATCTACAACATAAAGATCAATTCCTTACCCCACAACTCAGATCAGTCAGACTCCGTATGTAACCACTGTGCCGTGTGGACAACCAGTATATTGTCATTAAACATGGAAAATTGATTGTTTTAATTCATTATCATTAAATGTCTGTGCTTAGTTGTGTCTTTTAAGATAGATATTCACTTGTGTCATGGTGCGGTACTTTTTCTTTTGATGTTGGCCATACTTTAAATCAGATAGAAAACCTTTCGCTGAATTCCAACGTACCATAACTTCTAGGGGGCGGAGCTTCGCCGTACAATAACTTCCAATTTACCGTACAATAACTTCCGACAGAATTCGATGGTTTTTAAAATATTTTTTTTTCTTCAATTTCTGTAAGCTTTTACACAATGTCTAGAGGAAACATGAGAAATCCCACAGAATCTACCCCCCCTTTTTCAAATCTCGTGCAATTTAAATCACATAAAACTTTAAAATTATCAGGGATTACATAGTAATTTTAATGAACAAATTATTCACAATATTATGATAATTTTTTCGTAAGTTAATTTGTTTATGTAATACAATACAATGTAACAAAGGAGAAATCCAAAATTACAACAGCTGACTCTTGGTCGGCCATATTGCCTCGATTTTGACAACTGTCAATCATTAATCTTTTTTATTTGCCTAGTTTGCTTTTTTAAAATCATTAAAACTTTACGAGTCATACACCCAAATATGGTATAATTAATATTAATTTTACTTTAGAATGAAGTACAAGACAAGAAAGAGTTATTCTTAGGATAGTACTAGGACCGTCACATATTTCGGTAAACAAACATGCTAATGGTGGAGTTGCAAATCTCTGTTATTAATGTCTCTGGTGAGACAGCGTCTTTGTTTTCCTTAAAAGTTGAATATGTCAGAATTATAAAATTGTATGTCTATACATTAAGACGGAAAAGAAGATTTAAAACTGAAATATATTGATGGCCCTAAAGGTTATGATTATATGAAAGATATGAGGGAGACATTTTTTGTTCAACCTCAAAAGGTCAGAGGTCAAGTCATGGTATCCCTGACCTTATGAAGAATTGAAGATGTTTGTTCTTTTTTAAGTTGACAGTAATACAGTTGCTTGGGTGAAGTGTTGGAGGAAGGAAAGAATAAGGGGTATTATAAGTGAAGAAACAGGGTGTTTGTTTATTAAATGAATAGAGAACATAAACTCAATTTTTTGAGATTGTACCATGAATATGCACCTACATGTAATTGATTTAACAGTTAGTACTAGTGTCACATTATATATGGAAAGTAGATAATTTTTTCACGTTTTAAACGTGACACATAAAAATATTGTAACAGACAGTTAAATAAAATGCTGATGTAGACATGGAGATCGAAGATCTGCCCATGAGCTTGCATAAATCTAATAAAACTTTTTTTTAAAATAATTTTTTTTCCATGAATGGAATCATATTATAATAGATATGATCATTATGATGGAGGCAGACAAAATTATTCACTTTTTTTTTTTATTAAGGATATTCTAATAATTTAAACTTTAAATTTACTATCCCTCATAACAAGTTTTTCTTTCTTCTTTTTTTTATTTTATCAAATTAATTTTCTTTATTTTATCTGCAGGTTGTAGAGAGTGCACCAGACCCAGAAACCACACTTCTCCAATATTTGAGGCAGAAATGTATCCTGACATTTTCTTTTTTTATCAGTGTTAACCAAGCTGAGTGTGTTTAACTGCAAAAACCCTGATAATCCTCTTACTATTATGTGAAAAGTAAATAGTAGGACTAATGACCTCCACTAGTTATAGGGGATAATATCTGGGTTTGTACGTGCCCTTCTAAATCAAATAGCCAAAAAGATTGCTGAAAGAGTAGGGTTTTTGAATTTGAGATAAAGTTCATTAACCTAGAGATCTAGCTGTGTTGGTTTCATAAGATCACCTTTCCATTGATAAAAACAGACCTGTTTCAAATAGCCAACCAAGGTCATTGTTATACTTCGGTATGAACTTTGAGAGCTCTGAGATAAAGTATTATATTTATTTGTAACTGACAAAGTAAATGAAATTAATCCATCATTTAAATCTTTTGTGGTATATTTATTTTGTGGTATAAATATGTGATTTATTCAAATCTAATGATCAAATTGGAAATTAACATATTGATTTTCATTTTAATTCTTTTTTGTAAACAATGCCCAAAAATATTTAAATGTATGAATTTTCTTCTTTTGCTAGATTTACTACAAGTATATGGTAAAATATGCAATATTTCACTTAAAGAATTTATAAATGATTTTTCCTTTTTTTTTGTGGAGAAATTGAATATGCTGGTTAGAGATTAGCATTGTTTATCAGGGTATGTGTGTTACTCACAATACTGCCATACATACACTCTTTAACTGAGATACAGTAAGATTAACAGGAACAAAATTAGGATGTGGAGAAGGGGGTTGTGGTGCCTGTACTGTAATGATCTCAAAGTATGACCCTGTCAGCAAAAGTGTTAGGTAAGTCAAGGAAGTATTGAGGTCAATTCTCAGAAAGCCATATTACCTTTCCATTAACACTGTATGTCATGACCTTGGCAGCAAAATATTCTGTTAAGTTTACACATATTCAGTGACACTTTATTGATATAGCTTAGTCTAGTTACTCTGTAAAATAATGACATGAAAAACACTTTTCAGCATGCAATCATCATTTACACTCAGATAAGTCCTAAAATCATCATTTACACTCTAAGCTAAGTCCTGACATCATCATAAACAATCTCAGATAAGTCCTGACATCATCATTTACACTCTCAGATAAGTCATGACATCATCATATACACTCTCAGATAAGTCATGACATCATCATATACACTCTCAGATAAGTCCTGACATCATCTTATGCACTCTCAGGTTAGTAATTTCATCATCATTAATACTCTCAGGTAAGTCCATCCTCATTTACACCCTCAGGTAAGCCATGACATCATCTACACTCTCAGGTAAGTCATGACATCATCATTAACAGCTCAGGTATGTTCTGACATCCTCATTAACACTCTCAGGTATGCCCATCCTCATATACACTCTCAGGTAAGTCCATCATCATTTACACTCTCAGGTAAGCCATGACATCATCTACACTCTCAGGTAAGTCATGACATCATCATTAACACTCTCAGGTATGTCATGACATCATCATCTACACTCTCAGGAAAGCCATGACATCATCAACACTCTCAGGTAAGTCCATCATCATTTACACTCTCAGGTAAGCCATGACATCATCATCTACACTCTCAGGTAAGTCATGACATCATCATTAACACCCTCAAGTCAGTCAAAAAATCATCATTAACACTCTAGTTAGATAGGATGGAATCATAGCCAATGCTGTCAGTTATTACCTTATTGACTCTTTAAATGTATGTAATGATGTCTTCAGTTCACTGATACTCTCCAGTAGGCAAGTGGTTAGTAGCTTGGTTATTAAAGTAAGCTTAGTTAGACAATTCTGACATAGTCTATAGTTAGCAAGTTTAAAAATACAATTTAGAAAAAATAGATTTACAGGGTATATATATTTTTAAATATATTTGTTTTATTAAAGCCAAAAAAACCCATAAACAACTTTTCCTATTTTGTAGACATTTCTCAGCCAATGCGTGCCTTGCCCCTCTGTGTGCTATGCATGGGTTGGCTGTTACAACAGTGGAAGGCATTGGTAGTGTCAAAAATGGACTACATCCAGTTCAGGTAGGGTAGTAACTACAGAAATGTGGCTCTTTTTCTGAAAATTTAGGACATGAATCAGCAGTGCAGGTACATGTAGTAGGAGCAAACCTTATAAAATAAATGGTAGAGAGCCCATGTAATGGTTATTTCCACCGTAATTAAGGTTTATTTTGATCTAGTCAAGAGTTTTAATGGTACTTTGAGATTCTGTAATATTGGCAATGCCTGTCCTTTTATGCATCAGAAAACAAAATTCAGAATTGGGCAGTATGATAAGAATGAATTCATTTCATTAGAATTTCTGGAACATTTATCGGTCTTTATTGAGTTTAACATTTAGATTATATTGTGATTTACAGGAGAGGATTGCTAAGTCCCACGGTTCTCAGTGTGGATTCTGTACCCCCGGTATTGTTATGTCCATGTACACTCTCCTCAGGAACAACCCACTACCTACACGGGCAGATATGGAGAGTGCTTTTGAAGGTAAAGCACTTTTTAGCCTTGTTTTTAGACATAAATACATGTATAAATGAGGATGAACTCTCTACTTTTATAATATAAAGAAGTTTTGCTATAATCATTGCATATTAATGAAAACTGCTACAAATATTGTGAATAAACATTCAAAGTATGGCTACTATGCAATTATTATATCCTTGTGAAACTACTCCAGATTTGAAAAGAATTTGAACATGATATTATGTTACATCTCTCACTGTGTCTATCAATGAAAGCAAGTGATATTAAGCAACATCAAATTTGATTGCAGGAAATCTATGCAGATGCACAGGCTATAGACCTATACTAGATGGATTTAGAACTTTCACAAAGGCAAGTGGTCATTGTGATTAATGTTCCATATAAAGAGGGTACCTGTTTCATGAGAAGTATGGATAATCAGAATTTTGACAAACTGAATTGATTTCATTTTTTAAAAAAACATAATCTAGACATTGAGTCTTTCTTTCAGGAATATTGTCAGATGGGAGAAAACTGTTGCAGAAACAAAAAGTTTATACAGTGTAATGGAAATGGTAACACCGAAGAAGGAGTAAGTATAATGGCGTTAAATATGTTCATGGTTCTAATGTACATTTATTTTCCATTCTTTCAGTATTGTATACATTGTTTGAAATTTCTTTACAGCAGTCCTCTGAACTGTTTGACAGCAGTAAATTTTTACCACCTGACAGCACACAGGATCCAATATTTCCTCCTGCATTGAGGGTAAATGTACCTGTATTTTACCAGTTATCTCTAAACTTTTAATGGACCATATTTGTTATCTTTCCTAAAATCTCCTTTTAAATGCATAAAGAAACTTAAAAAACAATTACACTCAGAGTACACTTATAATTTTATATTAAATCATTAAAACACATACAATTAATATTTTCCACTTTTCCTCCTTCTTGTTTCTGTGGTGACAGACCGACAAGTATGACCAGCAGAGCCTGACGTTTACGGGAGAGAGGACGACTTGGTTCCGCCCCTCCAGTCTCAAGGAATTGTTAGAACTCAAACACGTTTACCCTGACGCCAGGCTGGTCATAGGAAACACAGAAGTCGGTCAGTTTAGGAATTATATGTTATATGAAAAATAATTTACATGTACATATATTAGTACTTTTTTTAACAGATACAGAAATACTCTACAACTGAACTGTAGTAAAAAAAAAAAAAAGAGTTTTATTACTCTGAAAATTTGAAACATTTCAAGATTAGTGTTCATTTCATAAAGATTAAAGAAAATATTGTAATTTTAAAAATATTTTAAATGTAAATTTGTTTTTATTTTAAAGGTGTTGAGATCAAGTTGAAAAACATGGTGTACAAGACAATGATTGCACCCACTCACATTGAAGAGCTGAACAAGATTTCTAGAGATTCAGATGGAATCACATTTGGTGCTTCTGTCACATTGGCTGTTATTGAGGAAACGCTACAGGAGGCTATTAATGATTGTCAAGGTTAATTTGATTTTTTCAGCTTGTACATCAAATTCTTTACAGAATCCTAAAAGCCTATGTACTTTTACATGTAATTACAGTATTTTATCCTTGTGACACTTTCTTGTCCTCTCCTAATACCAAAGACTAAACTTTCAAAAAAAATTTTTAGTGGAGGGATAGAAACAACAAAACCATGTGTCAGATCCTGCATTTTATGAATCTCAAAAGAGGGGAGGGAGATTTCTTAAAAGACCTTATGTAAATGTCTGACAGCAAATTTGTATTGGAACTACCATCATGATTGCATTTTTTGCAACAATTCAGTCTACTCATTTGATCTGCCGTTTTTCTTTTATTCCAATGTTTCTTATCTCTATTTGTTTGCAGAGCACCAAACCAGAATGTTTCAGGCAGTGGTAGAAATGTTACGGTGGTTTGCTGGGCATCAGATTAGGAATGTGGCAGTGAGTTTTTATTCTTTGCTGCTTCATTCTTTGACATTATTACATCTGTGTACATCTCTGGATGATATCCTTGGTTTGAAGTTAATGTAAATATATCTATTTCTTTTTCAGGCTGTTGCAGGAAATATAATGACTGCTAGTCCCATATCAGATTTGAACCCCTTGTTTTTGGCAGCAGGGGTAACTCTTACTGTGATGTCTAGAGGTTGGTTTTGTCTTGTTTTTACATGATTAAGAAGATATACTGTACATGCATGTACATAAAGTTCACATCTTTACAGAAAATAAAAAGCATTGCTTTTTTTATGAAGACAAAAGTTGATGTTGATTCATATACCTTCTGTTAGATAAACTAAGCATACAAGATTTGCTTCTTTTTCTTCAGATCAGGGTACACGACAGATTGTGATGGATGAGAAGTTTTTCTTAGGATACAGAAAAACTGCTGTCAAACCCCAAGAAGTCCTAGTTTCTGTTAAACTGCCATTTATGCAGCAGGTTTGTTAAAAAGAAATTGCCTACAAAATAATGATAGTTTTTGTAAGGAATATCAATTTTTTTCAAGTTAAATAAATCATGATTCATTATTAGTATGGCTTAATAATAGTAGTACATTTTTAAATTTATTTGTTTTAAGTGCAATGTGATAGTATGAAGTAGATTTGTTACATTAATGTTAATTTAGTAGAGAACATAACCTGTATCCTCTCATTTATTTAACAGAATGAGTATTTCTTTGGATACAAACAAGCCAACAGAAGGGAGGATGACATTGCTATTGTGAATGCTGGGATTCAGGTTCAGTTTGAACCCAATTCTAACAACATTAAAGGAATGAGGTTGGCGTTTGGGGGTATGGCCCCAACCACAGTGATGACTACAAAAGCAATGAAAAACTGTATAGGAAGGTGAATACAAATAATGTACATTCATCAACAAAATAAAACTTAGCCAGCACATCTTTTGATCCCCAAATCAAACCTGTATATTAATTGACTTTAGTATCTGGATCAACTTTTAATGTTATGTATGGCTGTCAATTTGGGTTCAGAGGTGTAAGTGCTCTATTTGAAATATTAAAACAAAACAGCCTAAAATATAGGCCAACAAAGAGGCTAACAATATACATTTACATTCTTTGAGAAACAATCTTATATTTTAAAGAAATTTGTGTAATAAATTTTCATGTTTAATTTTTGTTCATCAGGAAGTGGGAGGATGACCTGGTGAAGGATATGGCTGACTGGTTAGCAGATGATCTCCCCTTACCTCCAGGCTCACCAGGGGGAATGACAGAGTACAGACGCACTCTTTGCATCAGCTTTTTCTACAAGTTTTACCTTACCGTCCTAATGCAGATAAGACAGAGGGTAACTTTAATTATCATTTCTATTCTTAATGAGGAGATTGAATATCTGTATTGTTCACACCGTGATGAAAATCATTGTCAAATATTAAGAATAAGGATTGCATCCAGCCATCCACTTGAAAACTTACCAAAGTATGACATACTGTATATTATTAAGAGAGAAGGCAAAACAATCATTGATAAGAAATACATATACATGTAATAGATATTCTGAAAATCTCAAACCAATCTTGTATACATGTATGTACATAAATTGCCTTATTTAAAATTAAGCACAGTTACTTGGTATGGAGTTGTTTGCTTTATTATGAATTAGTGCTTCACATGTCTGTGTCATGTATTGTATTTGAAAATAAATTAATAATGGTATTCATGAATTAGAGTGGCAAAAGCTGCTAAAATTTGAAGCCCCCAATTATAGGTACATGTATAATATTAATTTTTATCTAGCTTCCAGGCATAGTTCACAGTAAAGTTCCTACCTCACACAAAAGTGCCACTGCCGTCTTCCAAAAAGATCCAACAAAAAGTACTCAGGTGTACGAGGAGGTTGCACCAGGTCAACTGAAACGGGATCCACTTGGACGACCCCTGACCCATCTGTCAGCAGACAAACAAGCCTCAGGAGAAGCTGTCTATATTGATGATATTCCTCTTTATGAGAGTGAGTTTGATTTGAATACTGTAGATCACTTAATTTTCGCAACACCTTATTTTCGCGAGATAGTCATTGACTCTTTATAAGCGAGACAAAATTACCACGAATCGTGGTCATTGCTCTATATAATCCTAAGGAATTCTATTTGAGGGAGAATGAAATTTTCGCGAGCATACTGTCTCGCGTAATTACGCGAAAATAAAGTTTTCGCGAATAAAAAGTGATTTACAGTAGCAAGAATAGCAAACAATTTCATTATACAGCTAACACCTTGTTTCATACTCTGTCATCCAAGAGTTCAGAATATTATGGACTATCAATTGAATACAGTGACTAACAGATATCATGGAGCAGGTGTGTAATAAGGAATATTGTGAATTTAAAGTATAACAAAGCAAGCACCTGTTACAATTACCGGGTAAGTCAAATTTTGTCACCAAAAAGTTTGGAATAATGAAATCTCCCCTGGATAAAATTGAGCTTCCTTATCAATTTACTATATGTTTTACTACTGTAACTTTTTAACTAATTAACTGTTTTGATTTCTTCCTGTATATTTCTCATATATAGGATGCTTATAAATATTTTTTTTTGCAGATGAGAAGTATGTGGCTTTTGTCACTAGTCAGAAAGCTCATGCAAAAATCCTGAGTATAGATCAATCAGAGGCCATGAAATGTCCTGGAGTGGTGGACTTTATATCACACAAGGATGTTCCTGGGCATAATATGTGGGGTGGTGGACCCATCATTGATGAGGAGATATTTGCAGCAGAGAAGGTGAGGTTTTGTAATTGATTGAAATTACTTAAGACTCAGATGCTCTTTAAATCTTCTGGGTCTCTTTCATCAAAAAAAGTTGTACAGTCAAAACTGTCTTTTCGGATACCTTTGCAATCTGTCACACTGTGAATCTGATCATACATTTCTTTCCCATGGTACTATTTTCCATGACAGCCTGTCTATTCCGATACAAAGTTGGGCTCCCATGGCATGTGTGGATTAGACAGGTTTCACTGTATCTGTATTCAGAGACTTGATTTTGTGATTTACTCATGTAAATGGAGCCATTCTATGTAGGTGTTATGTATGGGACAAGTGATAGGAGTTGTGGTAGCTGACACACAGGTCCATGCCCAGAGAGCAGCTAAAGTCGTCAAAGTGGAGTACGAAGAGTTGGAGCCAATTATTACCATAAAGGTACCATATTAGTTTATATCCTTATTAATTCTAGCTAGTAGCTACCTAATAGTCTTATTGGAAGCTATCAATAATTGACTTTTTTTTTTTCTAAATTAAGAATTAAAAAAAAATTTGAGATTTATATTTACATAATAGGCAATGAAAAATACTACTTTATAATGTGCTGGGCATTAAAAGTCTCGTAAATTCTTTATTTTTCCAGTATATATAGAAACCTTTATACTTACCATGTATTTTGTAGGAAGCTATAGAGAAAGGATCCTTCTATGATTTCAAAAATAGTATAAGTAATGGTGACCTGGTGAAAGGTTTTGAGATGGCAGACCATGTTGTGGAGGGGGAGGTCAGTATCGGGGGACAGGAACACTTTTACTTGGAGACCCATGCAGCACTTGCCGTGCCCAAGGGAGAGGACGGGGAAATGGAGCTATTTGTGTCCACTCAGAACCCCACAGAAACCCAGGTATTCATTCTGCAGAGAGGTGAAGAGGATTAAGAGAGAGAGAGAGAGAGTAAAATTGAATGGTTTGAATTTGTTAGCTCACCTCAACGAAGTTGGAGGGAGCTTATTTGATACCCTCGGCGTCGGTGTCTGTGTCAGCGTCGGTGTTGGTGTCGGCATCGGCGTCCCAGGTTAAGGTTAAGTTTTTTGGGGCAGTTTTCGTTTTAAGTACTTCTGTGTCCTATATTGATTAGACATGCATGGAAGATGCTTCTAGTGTCTTTCATTGTACCAGTCCAAGATTCAGATGCTGCAGTTCAAACAAAGAAATGACCAGATTAATGTTTTTTGGAGCATATTAACATTTTTGGTGCAGTTTTTGGTGTAGGTTTCATTTCCAAGTAACTATAAGCCCTATGTTGACCAAACTTGCATGGATGATACATCTAAGGATGCATACTACCGGGCTTGCTTCGGATGCTGAATCTGACCTACATTTTCCAGTTGAGTGAACAGGTTAATTTTTTTTGTGCAGGCTTCATTTGCAAGTAACTTTAAGCCCTATGTTGACCAAACTTGCATGGATGATACATCTAAGGATGCACACTACCGGGCTTGCTTTGGATGCTGAATCTGACCTACATTTTCTGGTTGAAGTGAACAGGTTAAACTTTTTGGTGCAGGTTTCATTTTCAAGTAACTATGAGTTCTTTAATGACCAATCTTGCATGGATGATACATCTAAGGATGCATACTACCAGGCTTGCTTCAGATGCTGAATCTGACCTCCTTTTTGTGGATGAATGAAAATTTTTCATTTCCAATTAACTATGAGCCCTATAATGAGCAAACTTGCATGGACGATACATCTTAGGATGCACACTAATGGACTTGCTTCGGATGCTGAATTCGACATACATTTTTCAGATAATAGACCAGGTAAAAGTTATGGTTGCAGGTCTATTTCCAAAAAACTATAAGGCTTATATAACATTGTATAAACCAAACTTGCACAAATGTTGCATCAAGAGATGAAAACTCAAATTTGCTTCAGATGCTGGATTTTGATTACATTTTCATGAAGAAGAACTAGATTAAATTTTTTATGTAGGTCTATTTCAAAGTATCAGATCAAAATTGCTTAAATATTTTCATTTTTGGAATGTGCACTTTTTGTTGGTTAATTGTGTGACTTTGCCTTACTTAAAGACAACATTCGTTGAGGTGAGCTCTGTAATCTCTGATTACCTATGTTTTCTTGATGCTGGAATTTTGCATAAATGACTGATAATCTTTTTATTTTTTTTATGGGAAACTTGTTGAAGTAGACCTAATATACTTCTGTCACATTTTCTTGGGAAAAATTATTTAGTATTGTGGAATATGTTACCTTACCTTAAATTTTCACATCTTGCCATAATTTACTTTTAGTGCTAAAATCTTAGTTGAACATCACAATTGCTATCACATTTGAGTTATGAGTCAGGTGTTTTTTTACTTACAGAATTCAGAGTACAAACTTTTCATGCCATACTAAAAGAATAAGGCTTCCATTAAACACTTGTTTTATCTGTAAATATGACTTGTAACTCAAGACTGTATAAAACGTATTGCACAAAATCTTACTCTATGTCAACCTTTAAACAGAAATTTAACTGCAAAAGTTCTTTTCTTTCTACCTTCAGTCTAGTCTAGAGGACTTTTAATTTTCTAGATTCAACATTCTTTGATTTGTAGCATGTGGTAGCAGAATGTCTTGGAGTACCAGCAAACAAAATTGTATGCCGAGTCAAAAGAATGGGTATGTAATATCGACCTTGAATTTGATCATTTTCTGTATAGCTGTGAATCTTTTGCTGTATGACATTTATCTGTATAAACTAATTCTGTATGGTTGAGATTCAGGCCTGCCTTGTCTTATGAAATTTTATGGGTGCTTTACTGCTTATCAAATGTATATATTGCCAGAATGGAATGATTGAGTTAGATATTCATAATGATGTGTGTAGCAAGGTTTTTATTAGCTCTACTGGTCAGAGACCAGAAGAGCTTATGCGATAGTTATGCGTCCGTCGTCCGTCCGTCTGTCTGTCTGTCTGTAAACAATTTTTCAAAATGCTACTCCTCCTACAGTTTTGGTTCAATTTCAATATAACTTGGCACACAAGTAGACTACACAAAGGTACATAATTCTGTGCATCGGTTTTAGATTTCAATGAACGGTGTTGCCATGGTAACTAAAAATATAAATTTCTGTGAAATTCTTTCAAAATGCTACTCCTCCTACAGTTTTCGTTCGATTTCAATATAACTTGGCACACAAGTAGACTACACTAAGATACATAATTCTGTGCATTGGTTTTTGATTTCGATGAATGGTGTTGCCATGTTACTAAAAATAGAAATTTCTATGAAATTCTTTCAAAATGCTACTCCTTCTACAGTTTTGGTCTGATTTCAGTATAACTTGGCACACAAGTAGACTATACTAAGATGCATAATTCTGTGCATCGGTTTTTATTTTGACGTGCGGCAAGGATCATTTTTATATTCATTGCTGTTTTAAAGTTTCAAGTCCCAACTGCTACTTTTCTCTTCTTTTGTTTTAAGTATAAACCAGTAGAGCTACAGTCTCGACAGAGACTTCTGGTTTACAAAATATATCATTTTTGAAAATGAGACTCTAAAAATGAATTTCATTTATTTAAAATTATTTTCTTTTTACTTACAGGAGGTGGATTTGGAGGAAAGGAAACTCGTAACATTGCCTTCACTACTCCTGTTGCCATAGCAGCAAATAAGTATGCAACTTATTCTAGTTATTAATCTAGCTACTCTTCTGTCTATAATTACGCAGCATGCTATTTGAATCTGAGCTTGGTAATGGGAAAGCTAGGGATAAATTACATTTCAGTGTATACAGTTTAAAGCACAAAACAATTTTATCTTGCATTGTTTTTCCAGACTAGGTTGTCCAGTACGATGCATGCTAGACAGGGATGAAGACATGCTCTCTAGTGGAACTCGGCATCCATTCTATGGAAAATACAAAGTAATATTCCAGTTTATTTTAAATAACAGAATCAGAAATCTTTAATTACCTGGTATGTATATATAGATTAATGATATGATCATATTAGGTTTTTTGATTGAAATATGTCTGTCATTTATCTGTTTTGTTGGTAGACATTACATCCTAGCATAATTGCCAAAAACATAATGAGAGAAACCAGAAATGGCTGAATATGAATATTTTTACATGAAATTACTTGTATTCTCTCTGAACTACAGGTTGGCTTTACTAAGGATGGTAAGATTACAGCTCTTGAATGTGACCTTTACAACAATGCTGGACATAGCTTGGATCTCTCTGGTGCTGTAAGTAAATTACATGTCTGTGAATGCGTTATAAAATGTCATCTTCTGAAATCATAATTGTTTGAAATCCCAGGCATTATGCTATAAATTTAACAGAAATATTTTTCAAATGATTTTGCAGGTAATGGACAGAGCATTATTCCATAGTGATGCCAGCTATAAGATTCCTAACATAAGAGTGTCTGGACACCTCTGTAAAACTAACATTCCTTCAAACACAGCATTCCGGGGATTTGGTGGACCACAAGGCATGTTTATAACAGAAACCTGGATAGAGCAGATTGCCTCAACTTTAGGCATTTCAGCAAAGCAGGTACCTCTTTCAAATCTGTATTTTTTTAAAATATGTCCCAAAGTTCATGTTCAGTAATGTAAATTTTATCTCTTTTGAGTCTTTAACAATTACATTGTTGTAAAATTGAATGAAAGATTGTTAACTAGAGTAATGTACATGTAGAAATGATCAATGTTTGAATTGGGAGAAGTGCAGGGTATCCACACCATCCTTCCTTTTACCATAGCCAATGTTTCATGACAATATTTTTGTTTCATGTATATTTAGGTCAGGGAAATTAACATGTACAATGAAGGGGAGACAACCCACTTTAACCAGACTCTCTGTCAGTGTAACATCAAACGCTGCTGGAGCGAGTGTCTGGAAAGGAGTGATTACTGTAACAGGAAGAAGGACATTGATATATTTAACAGGTGACTGTATAGAAGGTTATTTTCGCCCTGCCTTATTTTTGCCCTTAAGGAAGCTCTAAACACTAACAGAAACTGTTTTTTGGACTCAGACAAAAATATATCATATAAAGATATGCATATTGAGACTTTTTCATTCATTTAGAACATAGGGTGTGAGCCTTATTTGCGCAGGGGGCGAAAATTTCCCTGTAATATGGTATTTTTTTGTAATGGAAGGTGCTATAGTTCAGAATTAAAGGATAATGGGAAATGTATTTGTTAATTGATAAAAGTATGTGGAAATCCCTATCAAAGTTCACTTCATATTCCTCAAAAATTTGTGCTGTAACAGACTCATTTAATTATAGTGAAAACCGATGGAAAAAGAGGGGAATATCCATTATCCCAACAAAGTTTGGAATCTCATACACTGCATTGTTTCTTAA
The DNA here is from genome assembly GCA_003671525.1 of Saccostrea glomerata. Taxonomy (NCBI): domain Eukaryota; kingdom Metazoa; phylum Mollusca; class Bivalvia; order Ostreida; family Ostreidae; genus Saccostrea; species Saccostrea glomerata. The sequence continues at coordinate 299,610 of PRKT01000480.1, forward strand.
CCAGGTGATTTTTCTGATATATTCAAATAATTTGATTTTGATATACAGGTAGGGTGACTTTTCTTACTTGAAGATTGTCATGTACATGTATGAGGGCAGATAGTCTTAAAAGTTTTTTTTTCTTATGTAGAAATTCAAATAGAGTTGTTTCCCTTCTATTACTAGGTCATATTTAATGTTGTTTCATTATCAGGCTGGAGCTTTGGTCATTATCTACAAGGACGGGTCTGTCCTGATCACTCATGGAGGTACAGAAATGGGACAAGGACTTCACACCAAAATGATCCAGGTACATCACACATTAAACAAATATTGTAGTCACTGTGTGTTTGTTCCCCCTCCACTTCTTTTTTGCTTGAAGAGTTGTCTTTTATCTTTGGATATGATGTAAACGTCTACTTTTTCCAAAATACACAAATTAACATAATCGGATCTCCAACTCAATTTATACATACAAATCACATGTAGATACCCTTAGTTGCTATTGTTATCGCATTTTCTGAATTTCTTAAGGTTGCCGCCAGGACATTAAGAATTCCTGCCTCTAAGATACACATTAGTGAGACGAGTACTAACACAGTCCCCAATACGTCCGCTACTGCAGCCAGTGCCAGCTCAGATCTGAATGGAATGGCCATCCAGGTAAGAATTAATGAAATCTGCTCAAAATGGACATATCAGCTACATGTAAGCAACCTAAGATTCATTCATCTTGAGAATTATTTATTCTTTATCTAACAAGTGCCATTTATAATAAATATAAGTACGAAACTATTTTTGTGAGTATTGCATTTATGTTGATACATGTACGTGTAAAAATAGTTGTAAACATAAATAAAAGTCCTCTTCTTTCATTACAGAATGCATGTCAAATTTTGCTGGAGAGACTGGAACCGTACATAAATGCAAACCCCAAAGGATCATGGGAAGATTGGGTAAACATTTCCATCAATGTAGTACTTGTTGATATTCATGGTTCATTATGCCTTCAGTTTCATTTTCCTCCATTATCATGGCTAATCATATCTATATATAAACCATTGTATGTTACAGGTAAATGCAGCATATTTTGATAGAACAAGTCTATCCACAACAGGATTCTACAAGTAAGGGCAAAATGTTGAGATGTATTTATAGGTTTATAGAAAAATTGATGCATTCAATCCATATTTATAAATCTATTAAAAGTGTTGCAATAAATATAATTCCAATATTAATAATCATTAAACACAAACATAGGTTACAACTTTGAAACCAACAGTGGAGATCCGTTTAACTACTTCAGTTTTGGAGTAGCTTGTTCAGAAGTGGAAATTGACTGCCTCACAGGTGACCATAAGGTAAAATAGTAAATCTCTCTGACAGAACACAATACACTGATTACTAGTATCTCCTAACACAGCATGTTCATGCTTAATTCAGCACAATAAGATCTGCAAAAATAATTTGTTTTGGATGAATCTTTTTGAATAAAACCTGACTTGAAATAATGGAGTAAATTTACCAGGGTATGCTGTATTAATACATCTCTTTGTATTATCTTTATACACTTCAGTTTCTTGAAACTGAATTCTAAGATTGTTTGCTGGTGTTGTTGAGAGATGATATATTGATTGTGTAGAATTAATGTTAAAATTGTTTATAGGTGTTGAAAATGGATATCTAAAGTGAAGAATTTATTCTTTACTTTAAATATCCATTTTCAACACCTATAAACAATTTTAACATTAATTCTTCGATTGTTTACATGTGCAGGTATATGTATTCAGAATCAGAGGAGAAATGTGGTGGTTGTGTAGAATTAATTCTAAGATTGTTTACAGGTGTTGAGAACAGATATAGTAATGGATGTAGGAGTGAGTCTAAATCCTGCCATAGACATTGGACAGATCGAAGGGGGATTTACACAGGTAAAGATTCAAAAAATTTAATATACTGTAGACATACTTTTTTCCACAGGGTCATACTTCCGTGGAATCTCAATTTCTGTTTAATCCGTGTGTAGAAAATTATGCAGATTTCTTAGTCTATCACTATATGCCTTACATTTATATTAAGTATGCTTGGACAAATTTCCTTGGAATTTGTGACCGCGTTCATAGCGTTAATTAATACCATGCAGAAAAAAAGTACTTCTACAGAATGTATTTATAATGAAAGACATCATTAAATAAGTAGAAGATAAATGTTTGTAATATTTGTTAAAAAAATTGTTCCTTTATAAATCTATGCTTTAAAAAATTCTAACATTTCCAATGTTTGACTGAGTGGTCATATAAAATTTATGCTTGCATGACCACGAAGTGAGATATTTGAATGTTTGTGTCACACTGTGGGCATAATCAGCTAAATCTTATCCGTTTAAAGCGACAATACGGCTGCAAATCGTGTGCTTTTTCATTCAAATTTACACAACATATTATTCAGGAATAAGGTAAAAAGTTGAAGTAAGCATTTTGAGAAAAATTAATATTCTCTCATACAAAATTAACGTAATTAGAATCTGCCGGAAAATCAAGGGTCGTACAACTTAGACCTGTTTACTTGTACCACGTGATTTCTAACATGGCACGTGTATGGCACGCCAAATTCACAAAAATGAGCTAAACATAGTTTCACAGTCGATAAACTAGGTTTATCGGTTGTAAACTATAGTTTACGGACTGTAAACTATAGTTAACAACGTTAATCTATATTTTACATCCGTAAACCATAGTTAACGCGATAATCTATGTTTCACAACCGTAAACTATACTTAACACCGAAAACAATCATTTGCGATTGCAAAACATAGATTATCTGATAAATACAGTTTCACGATTTGTAAACTATAGTTTACAAACCGTTAACTATAGTTAACGATCTGATAAATATAGTTTCACGATTCGTGAAACTATGATTAACAACTCTTAACTATAGTTTACGATTGTAAACTATAGTTTACAAACGTGAATCTATGTTTATCAACAAAATCTATTGTTAACGCTTATTACAGACAGATAAACATAGATTATCATTCGTAAACTATAGTTAACAACCGTTAAATATAGTTTTACAGATGAAAACTATACTTAACGAATCGTTAACTATAGTTTACGGTTTGTAAACTATAGTTTACAGTCGATAAACCTAGTTTATCAATTGTGAAACTAGGTTTATCTCATTTTTGTGAATTTGGCGTGCCATACACGTGCATACAATGAAGGGTTTACAATTATAATGGAATATTAGTTAAAAGCAATTCTCAGAATCAAAATATCTTAACACTCTGGTAAATAAATAAGAGTTAACAGTTTAGCCTGCGTTCAGACGAATTTAACATGATGTCAACAAATGTTGACGCTTTGTGTATTGGGGTGCAGGAAAGGAAAATCCACCAAATCATACTTCATCACGGCAAAATGTCAAACAAAATATCTTTCTGCAGATCCAATACAATTTGCACTTCTAATGGCAATAAGTTTTACATGTCATAAGTGCATTTTATGTTGAGTTTACACTGATTTTTTTTTCTTTGAAAGCTATGGAGATACGAGAAATGATAGCATGTATCAACAAACCTGTAGGGTAGAACCTTTGCGAGCCCCATGTGAATGTCGTCGAGGTCCCGTTTCTTCTTCATCCAATGATTATATTAATCTCCCTACTGATTTTTTGTCAGGAAAGTTGTTTTATAATTTCAATCCCTAATTTTGGTTTTGTTTTTCGTTTTTGGTCAACTTTGTCAATGTAGCAGGCCTACCGGGATTCCCTCTTTTACCATGCTGTTTTGTTTATGAAAACTCTACGCATGTGTCCTGTGCGTGTATGGCATGGAATGTGGAACCTCGAACACGTTGCGATATATATTTATGTACCATAAATAATTATTAATTTTAATGAAATACTCAGAATTATTTACGTATAAAATTTTCGGAAAGTGTATACATTTATGAGTATGAAAAAAATTCCAAATCCTATAGGAAAATTTTAACAAGTCTGTTTTTGAAGAGATTGGTGATATTGCCACTTTAAGTTTGTGGTGTTCCACAGTGACCAAATTGACCAAGTTTAACCTCAGTTCTGGTAAAAGAAATATACATCACGAAAGTCAGCTCAAGATGCATGTATGTCAAAAAATGAAAATAGAAGATGTAACAAAACATTAATTGACTTTGTTCTCCAGTAAAATGCATTAACTCCATCCTCAAACCAAAGTGTTTGCCTTTGGCCTTATGGTCTCAGGCAAACAGTTTGTTTCTTGGATCAGACAAAACGCAAGTTTCCCTTGAACCCAGTCAATGAATGTATAATATTTATTCATTCAAAAGTAAAAAGCAATTTAGATTAATGATGGCTAGAAGGTAAAGGGCCCTATACGGCTGTAAGTTTTTTTTTCACTGAGGATTTTCTCCCTAGGGCTATGGTTTGATGATGTTGGAGCAACAAAAGATGGCACCAAATGGCTTCCTGTTTACTAGAGGGCCTGGGAATTATAAGATCCCTGGATTTGGAGATGTACCTGGAGAATTCAATGTTTCCCTCTTAAAAGGAAGTGTGAACAAAAGAGCTGTTTACTCCTCAAAAGTAAGTCCTTGAAAATAAGCTCCATTATTCTTCAAGCATTGGCTTTTTCAAATAGAACGGATTTCTTTGGGATATTTGATATCCCCATACAAAGTTGAAACTTGAAAGAGTATTAATGAGTTGCGTTTATAAGTATCTTAGTAAGTAGTAGAATAAGGAATAAGGGAACAAAAATAAGCCTCTCACCTTACTTTTTGTAGATATACCCTATGAAAACATTCATTTCAACAGTGGTGCTTCAAAATTAATTTTGGAAATTTATTTTGAATTTGTCAGGTCAAACTGATAGTGAATATGGTAAAAAAATTAATTTCTTGTTTTCTGTGAAGCCTAAAAGGAAAATGTTGGCCATGTTCTTTTTTTTAATATAGGCTATAGGAGAGCCGCCTTTGTTCTTGGCTTCCTCAGTCTTCTTTGCTACAAAGGATGCTATAAACTCGGCCAGGCTGGATGCTGGTCTTAATGGGTATTTCCAGTTAAATAGTCCTGCCACTTCTGAGAGAATACGAATGGGGTGTCAGGATCAGTTTACAAAGATGGTGAGTTAATTTCTTTAACTTGAGGGTTTTTTTTTTCGAAGATAAATTTGCATTATTTATGATATCTAAGAAGAAATTTAACAATTTGTATTTTTGGAGGAAATAAAGTCAAAGTTTATAATTCTTTATTATCAAGACGTACAAGTTGTTATTGTGCCATCTGTTTTATAAATTCTTGTAAAAAGTTAATGCCTTTGGGCTTTTTAAGATACGTATCTAAGCAGATAATTTGAATTTTTTGTTTGATTCTTCCTTAGTTTCCTGAGGCCCCTAAAGGTTCGTACAAGCCATGGTTTGTTGAGCTGTAAGGGAGACAACCTAGAGGAAGAATGGTCACTGAACAGTGAGGGTGCTAGGGGAAGCATTCCATTTATGTTAAAATCTACAATATTATCCTAGAGCTTTAATAATTGATAATAGCAAATATCTTGATGTTAATTAATTCTGAAGGTATTTATATTTTTATATTCTTGTATTTGATGTTTTTAACGATGTTTGGATACAATCAACCTTTTTGAACAATCATTTTTTTTAATTAATTTCTTATTATAGATTCTATACCATATTCATTTCTGATATAGTTAATAAAGGGTAATGATGTTTATGAAATCATGCATTTGTTTGTGATTTGTAACTAAATATATTTGCTGAATTGCATGTTTATTTTTTTTTTGTATCTAAATATGGGAAATTTATGGTAGTTCTGGAAATAAATCTATAGAGTCTTCAAAATGTTAAAAGATATTAACTATTGAGAAGAATTTGACATCACAAGGAAATTTCAGCAAGTATGATTTTATTATAACAGGGTACATTCTATATAATTTCTGTGATCATTGGCTGAACTTCTTATATTCCCAATAAATTGTTACTTTCCATTCCAGTTTCTAACATCCCATATCCTTCACATGTGTCTTATATTCAGTGCCTTTGTGTAGTAATAAGCTTGATATACTTATCACTATATTGTATCTCTTGTCATAATGGGTTTTTTTAATAACATGTAAAATATTGCATGTCCTCAAATATGTTTTTCATTTCAATAATGTGATATCAAATCTTGTATTTTGATGATGTTTTATAGATGATTAAAGGGTGAAAGATAATTTGATTTTCTGGTATGTGGGTTACTACTTCAGTATACCTGGATGCTTGTTTTATGTTAGTTTTTGTATTACATAGTATAGTTTTAATCAGAAAATTGTATCTCTGTTATTAACTTGAATTTAATTTATTTCATTTAAAATTTGTATTATTTAGCATAGTTTTAAGCAAAAAAAATTGTAACAGGATAATTCAATAATTAAAATGTACTTGTATTAATTACATATACAGTGAAATTGTAACATTCAGTGAAACTTCTTTAAACGGGATGTTGTGTATTCTGAAATCCTGTCTAACACAAGTTTAACTTTAAGTCCTCCCTTTTAGTAATGTCAATTGTGTCATATGTTGTCTAATCCGGCCAATTTCTTTGGAACCAATAGTAGCCAGATCAGACAAGTTTTACTGTATGAATAACCACACATGTTCAATTTATTTTTTAAATACTTGATTTAAAAATTATGAAAAATGTCCAAAGATATGTATTGACCATTCATCAGACAACTTATAATTATTTCATTTGAGTTTAAATATAGAATACATTAAATATATTTTGTTTTTTACATTGAAACATGAAGAAATATTATTTGTGTCAAAGAGACATGTAGAAAGTGTTTTTACAACATGAGCTTAAGTAAAACCTTTATATTAATGAAGCCAAGGGGATTGTGTCCTGTGAATTTATTATTTTTTTATATCGTTTTATTTTATGTATAGCCAACTTTATAATATACACGTTTTCCTTATATTGTGACTATATAATATACAAATCCTAGATAAGAACTCAAGTTTTCTTATGAATTAGAAAAAAATTAAAAATTGTAATGTAGAAGCACAAATTCTCATAAATTTTTGTATCCCAGGTGAACATTGTGGCTCATGGGCATTCTGTTTTTGATAAAAGTTAGAAGTATTCATTGATTACATGATATGGCCAAATCTTGTGAAGTAGTCTTCCTCATTTGTTTTGAATAGGTTGATCTGATATTTTTTGTACATTAGTTAAGTTAGATTTGAGATGTTTTCTATCTTTTAAATTTGTCGTTAATTCTAATAACTTTATTTGTTACAGTTGAAGAGTAGCCTGTTTCAGCTATACATTCCAAGAAGTCTAGTTTTTTTATGTTAAGTGTACATGTAGATAGAATATTTTTATAATAAGAATTTCATATTGATAGAGCTTCTTTGAGTACATATTCTTATATATTCTTATAGTAATTAATGTTCATTAGTATTAGTAATTTCCTTTAAAGCGTTTAGGTAATACATGTGATATGGATAATGTGCATAATCATTATATATACAAATGTTAAAGATGTGTTTTGAATAAAATTATCTTTTCAGCTTTTGCTATTCTGGCCAGTTATGTGAAAACATTAAAAAAAAAAGGTTGTTTTTTCTTCCTTTAATTATAGTTTATCCACGCCTACTTAATAGAACATATAAAGGATCAAGGATTTGGTCCTCTTGCATAAAGTAATCTTATTCAAGTTAAAGATCAGGGATTCTGTCTTATGGTTGAATCAAAAACATGTATTTTGTTCTTTCTCACAGAGTGATTTAAAAAAAATTAAGGATTTGGTCCTCTTGGATATAGTAGACCTAATTTTTAATTTAAAAAATATGGATTTAGTCCTTTTGCATAGAGTATCTGTGATGCAATAAGAAAAATGATGGATTCCGTTGGTCCCCCTTTTTTAATTTTTAGATCTTTGGCCATTTGTGCAGTGTGCTTCAAATTTTTGGAATATGCGCTATATCTCAAGAACATTTTAGATATTTTTTGTCCAAGACTTTCCATGGCATAAGGTCTTCCATTTATACAAAAAAAGGAATGTGTCCCATAGACAATGAGAAAAAAAACTAGGCAAATAAAAACAAAGGTAGTGGTTACGAAAAAAATATCAGGAATCCCTGCGTTTAGTATCATCAGAAATTCTCATAAGGATGAAAATATGTAGATTTTTTTGGAAAAATCGGTCATCACTCTGGAGAAACATATGATCTTGGGTTGGGTCACTTCCTAGATGACCTAAATAATGTTTTGATAAAACTTATTTTGCCCACTATCTTATCAATTGGAGGTCATATTATATTAAGTTGAAAGAAGGTCATGGTAATGTGGTTACCTATATTTGTTTTTAAAATTTTGCAGGCATTAATTTTCGAATTGATTTTGATGCACATCTTGGACATTATGATGTATTTGATTATCAAAACTTATCAGTTGATGTACCATGGACCTATTTATATAAAACTCAAACAATGTTACAGTTACCAAGTTTATTATATACAAAACACATATTGGATTATGGGGACTGACAACCGACTTACGATGCGTTAACGAAATTGATCTATCTCCAAGACAATTGGAGATAGGCAAAGTATACATAGTAACTCATAAGCAGCAAACAAGTAATAAGAATGCACGACTGTTAAAATATATATACAAATGTAGTAAACAAACATACATATAGAAAACACACATTAACCCCCAGGAGAAAACTTGGGGATTATTGGTTAAAATATGGACAAATTTTAAAGAATTTGTAATATTTGTATTTATATAAACTAAGATTATAACAATAATCTTTCATAAAATGCCACCTAAAAAGTAGATCTGATTCAATGTAACATTCCAGGTACTTTCTTAATTACATAATTCCATGATCCTTTTCAAAATTATAAAGTCCATTATTTCAAATACTGAGAAATTGAAAATAATCAATTTTGTAAGTTGATCTTGGAGTTCTGGAACGTATATTAGTTTTTACAAAAGTATTAGGGTACTCGAAAATTCCAACGATTTTGAATTTCAGGAATTTTGTGCATCAGTGTGTTTGAAAGTGGTGTAAATCAGATAAGGATTATTTTGGAAAATTTGAAATCTCGAAATGTAACCTAAATCAAAATCAAAAAAAAACTTTCAACTCTTAGAGGGACATGGACACAATTTCAACTGATTTTTTAAAAACCAGTTAATGTTTACAATTCCTTACTAATGTATTATCTATAATGATTAGTAAAAGTTTGAACATCATTTGTTAATAAACATACGAGATACAGAACTTAAAGTTCTTCATAATGTAAGCATGGCTCGTGCCTTGTTTTTGTTTACATATGGAAAATATTATATTTATAACAAAATAAAATTCAGCAAATCACTAGAATCTGTCTAATCGTGTTAAGAATTTACTTCTTCATTAGAATCATCTCCTTTGAACGAACATATATGTGTATTTGTATATTAACCTATATATGTAAACAACAACATGACCCGAGCCCTGTTTACATAACAAAGCTTTGGAAATCTGAATCTGTCTTGTATCTCGACAACTGAGGTTCAAATTTGATGATCATTAGAAAGACCTTCATTAATTATTTGTAAAAATCGAAGAAATAAATCTGAAAATTGCAAGCTGAAATTGTGTCCATGCACCTTTAACTATTATATACAACCATTCCCCATGAAAATTTAAAGTCCAGGCTTTTGACATCATTGACAGTTGTTTGTTGGGGGTTTTTTCTCAATAAAATTGAACTCTTAAATTTACTTACGCTGTCATTGGTTTTTTACAAAACTAATTTGTTTTAAAAATATTCTGATTACACACAAGAGTACTCTGAAATCAATATTAAACGATAAATTAAAGTACAGGCTTTCTTACATAATTGACATCTGCTTTTTCAATAAAAATGGAAATTTATGTATCTTGTCATTGCATTGGTCATTTGCAAAATCACTTTGTTAAAAACTCTCTGATTGTAACACAAGTACATGTACTCTGAAGTTGATAGTAAAAAGATGCTCGATTTTCTGATTGACAATATAAATGCACGTGTTGGGAGTCCAGATCTTCCAACAATCTATCGGAATTCCAGTGGCTCCTCATTATTAGCAGACCTTTTTTTATATTCATATAGAGCAGGATTTTTTTTCCAAAATCTTATACACGGGAAGAAAACACTACATGTGGCCTTCAACTCGACGTTTAGATATATTAAGATATATTGACGACATATTGTCAAATAAAATAAAAGTTATTTCCATTCTTATGTCGACACGATATATTCCGGTGAGCTTGAATTAAAAGATACCAGAGTCTGATACATCTGTTCTTTATTTCGATCTTTTACTAGAAAAAGACGTTAATGGTTATCTAACAACAGAGCTTTATGATAAAAGTGATGACTTCAACTCTTCTTTCGTCTTACATATGCAGCAATATAACTTTGTCACCAGCATACGGAGTTAATATCTCTCAGTTGATTGGATACAGAAAACATGTTCTAACGATTAAACAATTTCTAAAACGATGTTACTTATTGACAAAAAAGTTGAAGAAGCAAAAATATCGCTAGTCTCGTTTAAAGTCATCATTTCGTAAGTTCAGTGGTCGATACAATGACCTTGTCAGCAATTACAATTAAATTTTATTCAGTCAAATGCGGTCTGAAAATAATCCACACTGATTGTTTGGCCATTATTTAGACACTATGACAAGGAGCACACGGAGGGTGTAACCGGTCGGCATGGGGTACTCACTCCTCTATGGCACCTGAGCCCACCTTTGATAATTTTGAGGCCGTGTTTGCTCCGCTCCTATATTCTAAAAAAGATTTAAAAGACTTCTGAAATCGAACACTGTTCGTTATCTTCACACATTGTATTAAATGATGCTTGCAATTTGATTGACAGTATCATTGTGTTTACTTTTTTTGGAGACCACTTCTCCCAGCAATCTGTTGGAATTCCCATGGGTACCAATTGCGCCCTACTACTTTGCTATTTTTTTTATCATATAAAGTAGGATTTATTCAAATTCTTATACACGAGAAAAAAAATATTTCCTGTGGCCTACAACTCGACATTTAGATAATTATATTAATGAAGTTTTATCAATTAACAATAAATATTTCCATATAGGCTCTATACTCTCATCACCTACATATGGGATTTATATCTCTCGATTGATTCGATACGCAAGAGTATGCTCTATACGTATGAACAATCCCTAAAACGGAGTTAGTTTAATTTACCAAAGTGGACAAGTTGCTGAAACATGAATATCAGCAGTCTCGTTCAAAGTCATATTTTTGTGAGTTGTAATTTCTATGGTCGAAACAATGACCTTGTCAGCAAATACAATTTATCATCACGTCATTACTTCAAATACTGACTGAGGAGCACACGGTGGACTGGTAAACAAGGAATGTACAAAAATCCTCCATGGCACCGAGGTCCGTGTTTGCTCTGCTCTTGATTTGTATTGTTTGAATGGACGTTTGGACTTGAATACTCTTCGTTATCTCCAAATATTTCATAATTTACAATAGTTTACTTAATTTTTTTATTTGATTGGAGTACTCCTGTAACAAAATGGTTAATGTATGTAATTTATGAAATTTTTGAAATATATGCAATGATTGAAGATCATTGTCTTTAGACTCTGTGAACTTTCTGAAAAACCCTGATTTTCCAAGGAAAAATTAAGTTGAGGTGAATCAAATTTCGTGATGATTGCAAAAGTTATTGCCCTTAGACTTTCTCTATTTTCTGTGCTTATAGATAACTATCCCTGGTTTGTATTTCTGTATTGATGAATTATCAATCAAAAATGAGTTTCGTATTGGTTGAACCAATTTTTCAAAAGTTATGACCCTTTTAAAATTTTTTTACTCGTATTCTGTTTGTAGCCTTTTTGAACGTAGATTGCTGGTCGCAATTTTACATATTTTAATTATTTTTTTTTAAGTATAGACTATTTCAAAAAAGAAAAGCAGCGGTATATTTTATTGACCAACATATGATTTTATAATCTTGGACTATTTCATTATTTAAACTTGCATATATAGATAGCTATTAAGTAGAATTTTTATGGAGTTACATGAAAGGTGCGACAGAGAAAACTAAGAATGGAATGCAAGTTCATTAAAATATAAACTTTTTATACAAAGACAATATCCACTTTTAAAGTTGCAATTAAGGTTAAGCAGCTAAGCTCCAATATTAAAATGACTGCGTTCATATTTTCTCATTTTCATTAATTTTTTATAGATTAGTATACAGTTAAAGTATATCATTGAGGGAGTTAGCAAGATTCCAGTTCCCCAAGACAAGGACTATTTTCCGAGGCGCAGCGCGCTGAGGGAAATAGTCCTGGTCGAGGGGAACTGGAATCTTGCTAACTCTTTCAATGATATACTATAACTGTTTTATTATACCGATACAAATTTAAATTGTAAAGATCACCTTTTAAAAAAATATTCATTTACAGATTAACTAATTATTATTCGTCGTAAATACCAAATTAGAAGACAGTTATTCCGTAATTCTAATCCAATAATTGCATTCTGTTGTTTACGTCCTATTTTGTTATACGAAATACGTCACGAAGCATTGTTTTTAGCGTCTCTCTATTATGACGTCACAATGAAAAGCTATATAACCGCGAATTAGCATGACTAGCTTTCGACTGAGGGATTAGCTAAAAAAAACTAACGCACGGCGATTAGCCGATTTTCAGCGATTTCTAGGGAATTGTTCAGATCTAATCACTTAATTTTATATAGGGAAAATCAGTAGAGGTATAATAAATTAACTTTAAAATTCACCTCATTGCAATTTCTAGTTCTTCTGAACCGAAAGTATTCCATGGCTTGGCGCGCGGTAAGCGATGTGTTTTTAACCCTTTGGAATGTGGGCCATAGCTCAAGAAAACATTTTGCAAGTCAAAGATATCCTTGGACTGAGTGTTATCCATTAAACTAAAAAATGCATATTACTCGTAAGCAATGGAAGATATTAATAAACAGTGGTTACAAAAACCATCTCATGAACCACGAAATATTTTATATTTTGTAACTAGGTCTTAACTTACCCAAAACAGAGGAGAATACGTTTTAGCTCATAACTTTTTCAACGTATCACTCTAGATCAAGCTTGCAATCAGTCTCAAAGTCACTTCAAAATTGACCTTAGGTTTATTAACACTGATCTTTTCAGTTGATACATCAGAGGACCTCATGTTATGTTGACACAAAATAATTCAAAACGACAACCATGTACTTAAAAAAAAATGTGGATATAATCATTTTTAGTTTGATCTTTATGCAAATCTTGGATACATTTAGAAGCCTATGATCATCAAAATCTGTCAGTTGCTGTTGTGTATCATTGGGTTGAGACATGTGTCAACCAAAAAGTAGTTCGGATACTGAAAAATCCTATGAAGTTTAGAATCAAAACACCTGTCAGTGGGCGCGTCTTGGGCTTCAGAGTACATGTCTATTAACCAACTGGTAGGATATCGAGACCTCATCGAAATATCATGACTTTATCTATGTTTCGGATACGTTTAGTGGCTAAGAATAAGCAATCTTTGAACAAAAAGTCCTTGGAGTGTGTCAGCTATTTTTTAAATTTTGTAGTTGAACCTCTTTTTTTTTTAGATAGGTTTAGAATTGTTTGTTGACTCATTTTGGATTGTGTAAACAACAAATGTTTGAAATTTCAAGATTATATATAATTGTTTAATTATTTCATATAAAGAGACGCAGAATCATTTATTTTTGTCAGTTGATGCATGGTTTCTCGAAGTTTGTTAACTAAAAAATAAGTCATGGTGTTAGAGTTTTTTTTTTTCAAATAATTTCAAGACTTTATCAAAATATTCAAGATATAAAGAGGCTTAAAATAGAGGAGACATGATTGCACAGTACAATTTAGGCCTTATTTTTAATGTATAAATATTGAGTTTATGAAAATCAAATAAAGGCTCGATTGCGTTCTATGTTGTATAAGCATTTACATCAAAAATGTTGAAATTCAGAAAATCATATAAATGAAGTAACTAAGTATTTTATCAATGTTTTAAAGTTCAAATAAACTAGGCGGTAGGAATTTGCCACCTGGTAAATTCCAAATTTTCTCATAAAACAAGATATGTACCGGTTGATCCAGGCGTGGTTTTGGGGTCCTTAATTTCAAACTGACTTTAATTTGATATTTTAAATATATTTATTAAGAAGCCTATATATAGCGTATGCCAATATTTACTTAAGGTTATCTAAGAAAGAAAAAATCCGAGATATTGTATAATTAGAAAGCTGAAGTGTTGAGGAGGGCGCTTTTTTATATTTCTGATCTTTTTAGGGGAGATTGAGAAGCAAATGGAATATTTTCTGTAAACTTCGGATTTTGTACGGACTTGCTTGCATGATTGATGAGTATTAAATCAAGAAGAGAGGTGAAAAAGTTACAAGGTCTATGCGTGAATATATACAAATTAGATTCTAAAATATCTAGAATTTTAATTTTGTGATTGACTAGTGTTCGCGATGGAATTTCGTATCAAACATCAAAGTTTAGTTTGATGAAGAAGACATAGAGGGAAAATGCACTGGTATGACGTGTTACAGAAAAAAATGTACAGAAACTGAATTACCATACATGTTCTATATTGGATTCAAAAGCTTCACAAAATTCATTACAAACAAAGATACATAGAGAGCTCCAATAAAACCATGCTTATTTCTTTACTCCACACTAAAATATTAACAAAAGTGAAGGAGAAAATTTGAACTCACAAAAATTTTACCAAATTCAACAGCATAAATACATTAGACTTTTCAACTTTATAAACAACCATTCCCCACAGTGATGAAAGTCCAGAGGCCCGTTATACGAAAGAACTTACGACTAAGAACAAAATTTATTCTGCTTATGACTTTCTTATCTAAATGAATTAAAAATGAAAAAAAAAAGTTTTAAAAGGAATCTAAAAAGGTATTTTCATGAGAGCAATTTTAAACTCAATCATTTATTTTGCAAAATTTTACAATAAGCTTAAGTTGTTGGTCTTAGTCATTAAGTTCTTTTGTAAAATGGGCCCCAAGCTTTTTGATATCATTGACAGCTGCTTTTTTCAATAAAATGGGACTTGTAAATTTACTTACCTTGTCATTGGTGATTTGCAAAATTATATTGTTAAAAATATTTTGATTGTACACACAAGTACTCTGAAGTTGATATTTAAATGATTCTTGAGTTTCTGATTGACAATATCTATGTCGTTTTTGGAGACCTAGTCTTCCATCAATCCAATGGATGTGCAAATTGCGCCCTGTTATTAGCAGACCATTTTTTGTATTCGTATAAAGCAAGATTTGTCCAAAATCTGGTATTTGAAAAAAGAAAACACTTGCAACTTCACTTTCAACTCGACAATAAGATAAATCTACGATGTTTTGTCATTTAAGAAGGGTTAAATTCAGTCTTATCTGTATACGATTTATCCCGGTGAGTTTGAAATAAATGATACCACAAAATCTGACACATCTGTCTCATATTTAGTATTATACTTGAAAAAGATGCAAATGGTAATCTAGCAAATACGATTCATGATAAAGAAGAGGACTTAAATTTTTAATCGTCAACTTCCTTTACTTATGTAGCAGTATACTTTCATCACTTGCATTAGGGGGTTTATATCTCTAAGTTGATTTGATATGTTAGAGCATGCTATACGCATAAACAATTTCAAAAACGAGGTTAAATCATTAACAACAAGTTGATGAAACAAGATTATCAGCAGTCTCGTTTAAAAGAATCATTTTGTAAGTTCTATTGTCGATACAATGGCCTTGTCAGTGAATACAATTTATCATTAAGTCAAATGCTGACTTAAAAAAATTTCATACTGATTGTAAAGCCATTATTCACACATTAATTTGTCAACAGATATCCCCCGTTATTTCCCGATCATGATAAGAAACACACGGCGGTTGTAAAAACTAAATTTGTATCTGTCATTTACTCAAACACTTTTTAAAATGTGTATTTAATAATTCTTCATCTTAACGGTAAATGAGGTTAAAAATGAAACAAATCTTGAAAAAAGATGGCAAAAACAGATGTAAAAAAAATTTGAGCAAGCAAACATGTAAGCATACATAGAAGTGGGGGAAAAGAGCAGGGGAAAACAAAAGATTATTTTCCTTATGGAATTTAGAAAAAATAAATTTGCAGACTATTATTTTGTCTACAATTATCACGACATGAATACAAAATGTTTTAAAATGGAAGTTTGCATAAAAAGGAATCCTGTTACAAATGATGATGATGATTACGATGATAATCATAGTAACATTTAGGGGTAACTGCAAGGCTGGTGCTCAGTTTGAAACAAGGAAACAAACTAGTAGTAATTGATGAGGAATTGGAATGGTCAATTATTTAACAAATAAAAAGACAAAGTATTATGCAAAGAAAAGCATACAAAACAGTAGAAAAATACAACAAACTAAAAGCACAATATCATAAATCAATAGATGGAGTTGTGGCTTGTTTTATAAACATTCCAAATATACCATAACCCTAAAGATAGAATATAAAAAGTCATACACAGAGTACTGAGACTAGAATAAACCTAAAATTTTTAAGACAAGATAATTTGACAAATTGTATGTACAAAAAAGTGTCAAAGATGGGGTATCTTCCGTCTTGCCCCAAAGGGGACGGTGACTTGTCAACAAATTCAAAATACAACAATCCTAGAAAAATAATATACAGAGAATAATGTCATTTTATTGTGACTAAAATAACTTAAAAAGGAGGTGGGGTGGGTAGTGGTTAAAACTTCCATACGTATTAGTAAACATTGAATGAAAAATGGCTAGTGACGCTTTCATATTGTCGATAGATCTCTTATTATAATTATCTTTTTTACTTCTATAGTTAACTGTGATGTTTGATTTGCCAATCCTTAAAAAAAGAATGTTGATTACCATTCACTCCTAAATATGTAAATATTATTAATGTCTTATTTGTACATTTACATGCAAAGAACACGTTAATTATGTCCTACCTTTTTAACCTCTGTTAATGACTTTACCACCTAATACTAGTACTTTCTCTAAATTAGTTGTCAGCTGGAATCTTTCTGTTTCCTCGATTTGTTCCGTTGATAACACGTTATTCTTTTCCTATTTCCTTTGATACCTTCCCTATTTAGCTTCTGTTTAACGTTTCCTTTTTACTTTATAATTAAATTATTTCTTTTAACTGTTTGCACTTTCACTGTCCTATTGAGTCTTTAAACATATATGTAGGAAAAGTGAACAAAAAGTTGAACAAGTTTTTACTTTTCATAACTGACTAAAGAACCAAATGGCTAGAAGCACTTACAGTAAATATTGTGTTTTATTTGAACCGGAAGCATTCAGAATCGAAAGTATTTCTTACTGCATCAAGATATAAACTTATCCACATATAATTAATACACTGAAATACGCAAGACAATTAAACATTTAACCTGTTGGTTTTTGGACACTCGACAACCAGTTGCAATTAACCAAGTTTGTAAATCAATATACTAGTAGTCATTTTTCACAAGTAGAACTATCAGGTGTCATACTTTCGTCCGTTTCATAGGTCTTACCAACCCGAGAATTTATATTAAATTTTATATTATTGAATTTTGCGCTGATTTCGAAATTCATTAAATTTTAAAGGAAATACATATACGTACTCACTAAGACATATGAATATTTTTTATATACAATTCCAAAGTTTGCCTTGTCAAAGTTATGATTTATGCAATTTTTATTGTTGTATTTAAAGCAAGAAGGTTTTTATTAATATTTATTCATTTTATCAATTTATATTTTATAGCTGATGAAAAAAAATAATGTAAACAATGTATTTGATATGTTTTATGTCAATTAAAATTTCTGAAGACCTTTAGAGTAATTGAATTTCATACTTATGTTATTCCAAAAAAGCGACCTACATGTAGCCATTATCATAAAAATAAAAAATATTTTTCCACTGAATGAAATAAAAAGTTCAAAAAACTTTTCATCAAATTAGCAAATGAGCTTTCACTTCATTAATAATGAAGTCCTTCAGAATTGTAACAAGAGACAATTTGGCGACGCAGTTCATACCATTGCATGTCATGTATTGACATATTCTTTAATCATAAGTTACCTCTATTTAAAAAAAATCCAAGGTTATTTAAAGTAAAAAATAAGGCCACGTATAAAAAATGAACATTTCCCGCTATATGAACATTATTTATATAGAGGAAAATAAAACAAACATGATTTAATACACGTTCATTTTGATTTTGGCGTTTGTTGGTCGTGGCATATTTAAAAGCAGCAGGGGGTCGCCAAGCGTAAAAGGGCGACCCCAAATTACAACAAGCAGCAGCAGTAGCAAGCAACATGAAAGCATATTATCACATGTACATATAATAAGCATAATAATGGCCGTTCCGGGTATACCGCGAATTTAGCGACGCAGTTCATACCATTGCATGTCATGTATTGACATATTCTTTAATCATAAGTTACCTCTATTTAAAAAAAAATCCAAGGTTATTTAAAGTAAAAAATAAGGCCACGTATAAAAAATGAACATTTTCCGCTATATGAACATTATATTGCACAGACACAGTTTATTAATTAGGTGAAAAAGAAAATTATTTTTAAAAAAATCGTTAGAAGAGATACTAGTTAACTGCAACACAATGCTCATTGTTTTGTTTTGTTTCTATTTTTTGTTTGTTTTGTTTTGACCATATACCGGTATTTTATTTTATTATATCATAAATCAATACATATGGATTGGTAACAAGTTCTAACAACAACAAAATTTCCCTACATGGAATATACTAGTATACAAAAATGTTAATGATTATCGAACAAAATAGTTACAGTCAATTTGAGAATGTGAATGCGAAGTTAGAACTTTATAATATTATACAAACTATTTTAAAGACACGTGTTACAAAAATGTATAAATTCAAAGCCAATATGTCTCTTACATGTATGTAAATAATTACACGATGACAACAATGATAAACAAATCATCATCCTCATCATCATCCTATAAAATAAATAAACGTTTTGCATTATTAAGATATGAAGTTACATGTATGTTTGTGGTAGACAAAATTTAGGTATATACATCACACACACATGTATATCAAAATAGACCCGATTCCCTAATACTAGTAATCCTTCAAGGGCATTGCAAAATACATGATTATGTACATAAATAAAAAAAGGATCATTTTCAAATAACAATAAAGGATAAAATATGAACATTGGGCATTGTCAATGATTATATTGAAATATCTTTAATACGCATGCTTAATATAACTTATTTCAACAATGATTTAAAAAGGCGAATCCCAGAACTTTTATATGGAGAGGAAGAAGGACAAAATATTTCCTTGCATTTTTGTGCTTATTTGGACAATTTGAAATCACAAAATGTTACTCAACAGCTTAAAAACTTACGACTTTTAAACTTTATACACAACCATTCCTCACGATAAATTAAAGTCCAGGCATTCTTGACAGCTGCTTTTTCACTATAAAGGAACTCGTAAACTCACTTATCTTGTAATGGGTCATTGCAAAATTATTTGGCTAAAAACAGTCTGATTATACACACAAGTACTCTGTGATTGACATTAAAAAGATGCATGAGATTCTTATTGACAATATCTATGTTGTTTTTGGAGACAAAATCTTCAAACAATCTAATGATATGAATTCCTATGGGTACCAATTGCGCCCCGTTATGAGCAGACCTATTTTTGTATTCATATGAAGCAGAATTTGTCCAAAATCTTATACGTGAAAAAAAAACACTAGCCTTGGCCTTAAACTCGACATTTAATTATACCGACGACGTATTGTCAATTAACAATGGTAACTTCCATTCTAATGTCGCTACAATATACCCCGGTGAGCTTGAGATAAAAGATACCACAGATTCTGACACATCTGTTTCATATTTTACTTGAAAAAGACGTTAATGGTAATCTAACAACTAAGCTCTATGATAAACGTGATGATTTTAACTTTTCTATCACCAACGTCCCTTACTTATGCAGCAATATACCTTCATCACATTTATACAGAATTTATATATCTCAGTTGATTTGATAAACAAAAGCATGCTCTGTGTATGAACACTTTCTAAAACGAGGTAAATTATTGATAAATAAGTTGATGAAACAAGAATATCAACAGTCTCGTAACGTTTAAAGTCATCATTTCGTAAGTTCTACGGTCGATACAGTGACCTTGTCAGCAAATACAATTTATCACTAAGTCATGCCAATGCTGACTGACTTTTTTTCACACTAATTGTAAGTCCGTTACTTATACACTTAATTGACAACGGATTTTTCCGTTATTTCCCGATCATGACAAGGAGCATACGGCGGGTGAGACTGGTCGACAGGGGATGCTCACTTCTCCATGGCACCTGATCCCATCTCTGATGATTTGGAGGTCCGTGTTTGCTCTACTCCCATTTTGTATTGTTTTATGGACTTTTGATCTTGAATACTGTTCGTTATCTCCGTATGTTTCATTTCAAAACAAAATACTGTATTCTAAGATTCCTTTAAAGCAAAATGATAGTATCAATCCTTTGATTCGATGGGGTGGAGAACATTTACAAAATCACAGAGAAAATGGAGAAAAAAATGATGACTTTAAACGAGACTGTTGATAATCTTGTTTCATCAACTTGCTTGTCAATACAATAGCCAATGTATCGTTGGCTTTCCTATAGAATTGTAGCGTGTGGAGGAGTATGCAGTAGCATTGATGATAAAACCCCCAAAAAATCAGGAAAAAAACAATTTAGCATTGGCAACAAGCGTATTTAATTCTTTTCTTCAATATTTCTTAAAGATTAAACTTTATTCGCTAGTATTATGTAAGCAAGAGATTTTACGATATGACCCCGCCTCCCTTAATGGTGTACCTTTCCTGCAGATACCAGAAAATTATGAGATGGATCTCCCCTTCCCCCTTTTTTTAATCGGAGTTATTACCATTATGATCTGACACCACCGCAATAGCTTATTCTGCTTTTACGGAAATTTTAGAATTCAGTGTTTTAATTACAAGAGAAAATACTTTTCTTTTCCTTTCTCCTTTCTTGTAAAAGGAACTCTGGGTATGCCTCAGTATTTCCACTTATGCACAATTTAGCATCCAAGCATATCAATTAAAAATAACGCATAATACATTTAGGTATTATTTTCTATATGTCCTGGTAGTGAGCATCAGCAGTTTGCAGCGAGCAATTAACAGTGGCAAGCAGTGGTTGGCAGCTAGTAGTTTGTAATTTCATATAGCTTTCGGGTTATTAGAAAATGTTTGTAATTTTCTTTAAAAAATTGTACAAAATGTTTTCACAAAATATCTCTGACACAGAAAACTTACCTTTAATTGCAAAAATGTATTGTCGTAACAATTTTTAAAATTAAGTTATCGTGAGTTTTAAAAAAATCAATAAAAGTATTTAAAGTAAAAGATTTCGTTCTAACATAAAAGTGTACATGTACTTTAAGATAAGATTGATAACTCATTCCTGCACAAATGGTAATGCATAAATAATCATTGAACAATGTTTTACAGCAAAGTTATGATGTTTAATCAAGGTGGAACAAGGAATATAATTACAAAATAAAACAAACCCATCATTAATACAGACACACAGACAATGACTTGTATTCACAAATACAATGCAGTTTCTGTGTGCATACATCTACAAGGACACAGTGCTAAGAAGGCCTCGTTTTTGATTGATTTGACTCATGACATTGTAACAGTGAACGTGTTGATTTAACTCTGACAAGATATTAAAATCACTTATAATAAATGCAAATGCACTTATCCTAAATAATTTTAGATTTTTCCTGTCATGCTGTCAAATATTTCTGAAATTTAATTTTAGATTTTCAATAATTCAGTAACATTAATCATAAATGATTGACTATGTTCGTATCAACTTGAGAGGTGCAAAGAAGCCTTATCTTGAGCAGTCTGTTGAGAACTGACAAAATTAAAGTTTAAGATCCTTTATTTTTAATATTTTATAATGATATCAAAGAAATCAATTAAACATGGTACATGTACTGTTGTCTTGTATAAAATGTGATCTTAGTCCTTAAAAAATAACTCTCAATTCCTTTTCCAATTACAGACCGTTTGGATCGCTTAAATTAATCCAACAAATTTGTGTTTAACAAATATTTTTATACTCAGGCCAATCCCATCGATTTAGACGATCTACAGGTCTGAAGGTGGTTCAAGAGATATAACTGAACAAATATTAAAAGAAGAAATTTCGTGTTAATTTTTTTAGTCTCGTTGCTAAATCCAGTTATAAATTCTAATTACTATTACGTATTTTGCTTGAATCTTGCAGAAAAAAAGGAAAAAATCTTCATTCCCAAAAAAATTCGTTTAAAATCAAAGGGAAAGCGAGAATCTGCCATAAAATACTGACGAAGAATCCGGAAACGGAGACTGTTACGGATAGACTACCAGACAGACAGATGCCAGAATTCACAACGGGAAGACATTAAAAGATTTTCATTATATTTTCCCCTTATTCATCAGAGAAACTAAAATATTTTTAATTTACCGGTATATTTGCATTCTCATAAAACAACCACATTCTTTTCATTATCTTAGAAATATGATTTAAATGTCTCTATATATTGCATTTCCTGGTCATCAAATAGGATTTTTCTTTGCTTACATATGATACTTTGTATGTTTCATATGCAATTGCAAAATGAATTACTTGTGATTTAAAAATTGTACATTCAATGACATTTAAATTAAAATGTGAATAATATAATTTCACGAATTAGTTACTTTTAAAAATGAAAAAAGAATTTCCCCATTTCTTATCGCAATTATTTTAAATTCAAAGTCTGAGTCTTTCTAAAGTTCATCATTTTTTAATTAAATATCAAATTTAAATGCTAAACAGTTACTCATGTCTTATTTTTACACTTCGGTCTAATGTCATCGGTAATGATGATTGAGAAAACTATAATTATCATAAATGTAAAAAAAAAAAATACAGATAAAAATTTCTGATTGATTGATCTGCAAATTAGCCACATATATTTGAAACAAGCTCTGAAATCTTCACTAATTTAAAGAATATGCAAGAAAAAAATAACCAAAAAGTTCTCAGCAAAGTGTTTGTTTTCAGCTTGTATAAGTTTCAAAGTAAAAAGTTAACAAACGAAACAGTCCTCTATTTCAAAGACTAAAATGCAAAACCAAAGCCACATTTTCCTTAATATTGACTTTTAAGGGTATACTTTTGAATAAGATGAAAGAATTTCTTGGTGAACTTCTTGTAAGTAGTAAAATTCTCCTGTTTTGTATTGTTTAATGGACTTGGATATTGAATACTGTTCGTTTTCTCCATATCCTTCATTATTTGAAAAAAAAAGAGAATGAAAAAAAACATAAAAAGCGCGGAGATAGCAATTTTTTTTTTAAAATACAAATTGTCTTCTCCAAATTCAGTTCCATACAAGTCCATCATCATAATTTCACAACGAAAAACAGAACACATGGACATAAATACGATCTCAATAACATTTAGTTCACATGGGTGTACTGTGAATGTTTAACGACACTAAAGGCTAGCTTCATCTCCTGCCTTGCTGCTAAAAAGAGCTGTAAGAATGTTGCAGTTGAAAAACATCTAGATTGCTACCAAATAATTGTTTAAGATTTTTGCATACCCCCCCCCCCCTAAAAAAAATTAAAAGTACACAGTAAATATTTAGTCATTCTTATTTATATGTCATAGAAACAAGTTTAAGTACTCATACAGCAAAATTATTTATCGGTTATACTTGGAAGCAAACACAAATTATATGTTCAGAAATCGTGTTCGAGGTTCATTGTTGATTACAAGTACTTCTTATTAACATACCTCCTAATGTTAATTCCTTTAAATATCTACTATACTGCTGTTACTTTAAAAAACATAGAGTCTATACACATTGCTTTATGACAGTGCTTAAAGGTCAAGTATGTTTTTTTTTCAACTGCAACATTTCAAATTGTCAAGACAACTAGCTGTGCTAGCACCAATCATATCAAATGTTGATATACAAGCAAGAAGGTACTTGTCTGTGGCATTCTCCAAGGTGGTAGAAACCACAACGGCTATTCCTAACTAGCGTAAATCACGTCTCATTACTAAAACACTTGTAACTAGTGCTAATTGTAACGGGGACCGTTACAGATGTTCCCCAAACGCTCTCCAACTCCCTTTTGGTGCCATATTCCCTGTAAGCTTCATTAAATAAGACAAACTCTTTGTTTTTGAGACTTTAACAACGTTTACCCAGAAGTGTACAAGTTCATTCAAATTTTGGCATTGCGTGCGTGCGCATGTGAATGCATGTGCTTAATGTCTACATGATCTATATATTTAAATATACTAAATATGAAAGTAGTTAATCCAAAAATATTTTTAAAAAATACGCTCATTCAAGTGTATATTTGATTTTGCTCATTTCACGTGCACACATGTGCATACACGGGCATGGTGACCATCCCTTCTTATAGAAGTCCATTACATCTATCGTTGTTCTAAATCCCACCTCGTTTGGTTGAAAACCAAGGGAGTTATAGCTGTTTAAAGTTTCAACCAATCAGATTGCAGCGCACGTACACGCATGTGTATGCATGAACATGGTGACCATACCTTCTTGTAGGAGTCTATTATATATATATATCTATGTTCCAAACCCCATCCTGTTTGGTTGAAAACCAAGGGAGTTATAGCTATTTAAAGTTTAAGCCAATCAGATTGCAGAGCACGTGCATGCACGTGTTTTCATGATTATTGCTATATATCATGTTGTAGGATGTCATAATGCATGGCTATGTTTAAAATTTCAAAGGATTTCCTCAAAAAACAAGAAAGATATTGAGACTTTAGTGTCAGCCAATCAGAGCGAAGCGCACGTGCATGCGCGTGAGATCTTGCAATTTTGACCATGTCGTCATGTCTATACTACTAATATATCCTCACATTATGAGTTTCAAAGCATTTCATCAAAAAAAAGAAAAGTTGCGGCTCTATCTATTATATTGGTCGTTTCACGTGTTGCACGTGCGTGCTCTTGCAAGCACGTGCGCGCAAAATGACCTTGATTCCGCAAATCTACATAACATGTCTACTGACCCTAAAAAGGTTTTACCTACATCGGACGAACAGTTTACAAGATCATTCCCGGACAAAAAAGTACCCAGGAAGAAGAAGAAGAAAAATAATAATAATAATAATAAAAATAAGAAACAGAGTAAAAACAATATGTTCCCCAACTTCGTTTGGGGAACATAAATATATGATGTCCCGCCACAGCGACCGTTTGAAGTAACTTGTGCCATCCCCCGAAGATTTGTGAAACTCTTTATTTTTAAAGCCTTGTTAGTCGTAAAATGATACGCGTCTGTCCCAATTTGGAACAGATACTTAATTTGCTAATTCATTCTTTAAGATCTGTAAATGTCATTCAATGACTCTCTCGAAACGTCGAAAAAGTGTATGGAATTACTTTGCGTAAATTGTTACTAAAATTGTTAATTTTTGTATAATTATTGATAACTGTACATGAAATCTGTGAATGACATTTTTGTTAATGATAATTAAGACATAATCAACGTGAATTATCATAAAATAAAGTACAAATTTTGAAGAATTTTCTATCAATTAAACAGGTGTTCGAGAAATTGTGAATTTCTCAGTTTTAACAATTAATCTCTCTAATATCATTATATTTTGTTTATTTTTTGAAATCTATATGACATAAACATAAAGATGCCAAGGTATACATTTTCATTAAATGCGTATTCCACGCACCGTACCTTCAACATTGTCCGACACCTTCCTGGTTCTGAGATTACTCAGTATGCTCTCTACTCAGTATTGCGTTTTTTAAGGTCTTTGTTCATTATCTTTAACCTTTTCATCATTGTTCTCGAATTCCACTCAAGATCTATAATAATTTTTTGAATCTATATAAGATATGAACTGCTTTTTAATTATCGTTAACTCTGTCATGTAAATTGGAAAAAAAAATTCTGGATGAAGGGAAAAGATTTAGTAGAATATGCGTTATTAATATCAACATACTTGCTTTAAAATAAAATAATTATTCTATAAATCAATCAGAACTATTATCTACAAATATCTCAAAGACAAGTCGTTATTCTTTTATCTGAATTCTATTCACATATTTAAGAACAAAGGTATCCTTATAGCAGACCATTTCAAAGAAAATAAAAAAGTCTGCTGTCTATTTATCTTTGAAGGTCACTTAGATTTAATGTATGAATTTTTATTGATAAATAGAGTTATCTTACTAATAATCTTTGGCTCTTTTGATCATATTTATGAAATGTATTATTTAGCTTTAAAAAAAATACTTCTAGTTTTCTAGCAGGCAAATCATTAAGCCAGTAGTTCTGATGAGCAAGCGGAATTTAGGAAATTAAGGGTATAGCTTTCCTTTGCTAAATGAAGGAAATCTAAATTCGTTTTGAATAGAAAATCCATTCTTTAAACAACATGCATATCGTTTCATGTATGTTTTTCTGGTCACATTACAAAACATTTTCATTTACTGTATTTTGCAATTGTGCATGTTTTTTACAGGGGGATGCTGATTTTATTAGTGTGTTTTTCTGTTATTTATTTTCAGCTGCATGTTTCGTAACATTTTTAAATGGAAAATAAATGAGATTCAACTATCTAACAATCATATTTTCTATTGGCGTGAGGCAGACAAACATATGTCAATAAATTATTTATTTATGTTGCATCCCCTTTGGTTTTATTATTTGTTTATACCAAATTTATGAAATTTTGGAACGAGTTAGATCGTCTAATGCGCATGCGCATTAAGTGTTATGTAATCAAAAAAAATTTCAAGTGCTTACCACCTTCCCCCCTTCCTGTTTATACATAGGGGCACAGGGGGATAGCGGCCCCATAGGGGCATTTATCACTGGTAATAGTTGTTATATGACTACATGTATATATATTTACTCATCTACACATGTATGTCTAGTCTGCGTATGATATGCTAGTCACACAAGTTGGTGATGTCCAGTATTGCATTTTTGTCTTTTGATAATGTACTATTACATTTTTTTACATTGAAATAGTTTACAAATGGACTTCAGTAATTTTGACATCATATGCCATTATATGTTCGCTTGTATATATGTTTTTTTTTCTGCTCACGTTACAAAAATGTTTTTTTTTATTTCATGTATTGTTTTTTGCAGTTATATATTTGTTAATGTTTTATAGGGGATGCTAATTTTATTGATGTGTTTTTTCTCTGTCATTAATCCAGCTGCATATTTTGCAATATTTTTAACATGAAAAATAAATGACATTTAACTCTCTGATGATATTATTTTCTATGGTCTTGGGGCAGACATCCATAAATTATGTACAATCTAGTATATCGTGTAGTTTATATAAGTTTGTGAATTATTATGAAATGAAACATGTTATTATGCTTTAATTAAATTCAGCACAAGAGAAGGAATGTAGGAAATAGCATTTAAAAAGATATAAAAATAAAAAACATTTTCACAAAATCTGTATAATTCTCCTTCAAATGAAAGTTTTAGAATTATGTTAAATATACTAATATAATTAAATTTAATTTAAAAAGGAAAAGAGTGTAAATATAATGTCTTCCTACCGATTCAAATTTTATATCCGTATTT
Source organism: Saccostrea glomerata (assembly GCA_003671525.1). Classification (NCBI taxonomy): domain Eukaryota; kingdom Metazoa; phylum Mollusca; class Bivalvia; order Ostreida; family Ostreidae; genus Saccostrea; species Saccostrea glomerata. Next base: position 327,431 of record PRKT01000480.1, read on the forward strand.
CTTCATTGGTTATAATTGTCTTATATATATTTTCTTGTTTTCCTGAATCAGAGCAATAAAAAGGTATGAATTAATTAATTAATCAATCATTTTCAAATACATTTATTTAAATGAAAAATATTTGAGAAAGCTCATGACAGTGATCTTCACAAGAGATTAAAAAAGACAAAAGATTGACTTGGGGATTGTGCAGCATTTGTCAGCTAATATACAGAGACGACTCTTTGTATAGGTATTATATGCCTCAAGCAGGAAGAAACTAGATAAAAAATAAATAAATTGCACAACGCTCATAAAAACTTAACGCACAGACATATTTTCTTCTTAGCAGAATAAAATATAAGTAGATAACGAACAGTATTCGAGCTCAAAAGTCTATTTAACAATACACATTAGGAGTAGAGCAAACACGGTCCTCTAAAAAAAACCAGAAGTTAGATCAAGTGCCACGGACGAGTGAGTATCCCTTGCCTACCGGTCACATCCACCGTATGCTCCTTGTAATGATCAAAATTTAACGAAAAAATCAATCATCCATTCAGTGTTTAAATAATCGCTTAAGAATTATTATGAAAAACGTTAGTGGACAGTAGATAGATTGTAGTTGCAATCCGGTTAAAATTAGATTTTCCATTCGCTTCCCCAATTTTTTATATGTCGCGACGTATAAAAATTTAGAGAGCGAATGGAAAATCTAATTTTAATAAGACTACTTAGGCTTTCGAACGGGGTGGGGGGGCTAGGGGGGCTTAGCCCCCCTCCAACTTTTTTGCAAACATAGACATAATGAAGACATTGAAAAAATGGGGCTTATCTTTTTTGTCTGTTAACCCCCCCACTTTCAATTAGCCCCCTTTTAAATTTGCTTCCGACGCCTATAGACTAATTGCATTTGTTGACAAGGTCATTGTTTCGACTGTAGAACTTCGGGAATGATGGCTTTGAACAATTTAAGGATGCTGATATTTTTCTTCAACTTTTTTGTCAAGACATAATTTAAAGTTGATTATTTTATTCATAGTTTGTTAGTTGTTTATAAAATATTCATGTAATGAATGAGCTAGTTAGTTCGTCTAATGCGCATGCGCATTACTTTTTATGTAAGCAAAAAAAAAAAGATTTAAGTGCTTACCGCTTCACTTCCTTCCTCCTTGTTTATACATAGGGGCACAGAGGGCGGATAGCTCCCCTATAGGGGCATTTATCACGGGTTTTAGTTGTGCTGTGACTATACATGTTTTCTCTTCTACACATGTATGTCTAGTCTGTGTATGATATGATAGTCAACAAGCTGGTGATGAACAGTATTGCATTTTTGCATTTTGATAATGTTCTATTACATTTTACCATAGAACTGTAACTGGATCACTATTTTTAACAGTATATGTTCTTTTGTTTCTTTGTTTTTCTGGTCACGTTACAAAACTGATTTAAAAAGTTCAGGGGCTCGTAATATAAAGCCTGCTAAGTTTTTGACTTAAGTAGGGTCATAAGTACGTTTTAGGCACAATCTTAGGATCTGCCTAAGTACTACTTAAGTATGTCTTAAACCGTAAAATGAAGCGAACTTAGGAAGGTCTTAGCTAAGTCAAACTTATGTTCAAAATATTTCTTATGAATCACCGTATATTTTTTCATTTTATTCAGATATATTGCTACAAAATTATTCGGTTACATTTTAATTTAATATTTATAAAGGTTAACGTCCTTACCTATCGTTTTAGTTATGTAAGATTAGATTTTGTATTAAAGATATAATTTCATTTGCTGTAGAATACACTGCATATTTGATTAAGAAAAAATACTGAGCGGTCACAAAATGGTGATCTGATGTATGACTATTGTTTATCCCCCGAAGCTGCGATGTTTTCAGTTACCGTTTATTGTTTTTTTTTTGTTTTGACAAATGTTCACTTGCTTTGTTATTCTCGTAGATATGACACAATAACCGAACGTCTGTGTGCAAAACATTTTGAATCACCCCCACCCCCGATGTCTCAGTCCATGTCAGCAAGCAAAGATTGGTGTAGTTATAATTATTTACAATACTACCATCTTTTTTTTCCATTTACCCCCCCCCCTCTCTCTCTCTCACCCACCTAGCTCTGTCTCTTGATCAATCGATCGAACTCTAGGATCGAATCCCTGCCTAAATATGCGCTTGTCATTCTACATTTATTTTAATTTACAGACACTTTTTATTAGTTTTTTTGGTCATCATCCCCTTACTCCCCAACATTTTCCATGTTTAAAAATCTATTTCATCCCCTATTTTTAAAGTCAACGTAAAGATCCATGAATCAGACTATTACTGTACGTGTTCAATTTACTTATAATGATTAGTGGATTAGTGTTTATACCAATCTAGGTAGGTCCCACTAATTTCAAAGGTATCCCCCAAATTAAATTTTGCATTTTCATGTACGATGTCTTGAGAGTAATAGTGGAATTGGAATCATTGATCAGTAACCCCCACCCTGACGCAAAAAATTCTCAAAATAGTATTTAATAGGAATTATTATTTTCTTTAGTGCATAATATTAATAGAGGAATGGTTTAACACCGAAAGTCAGCATGAAATAGTTTTGAATAGATGTATAAGAAAGTTAAGATATATACTTAAGTCACCTCTTCCGACCGCCTAAGTTTTGCTAAGATTGTCAAATCTTAGCACGCTTTTAGTTAAGGTCTTAAGTTTTAGACTGTACTTAAGTCCTACTTAAGCACGGTCTTAAACTTAAGTAGCCTTTATGTTATGACCCCCTGTACTCTATTTTGCAGTTATATTTGAAAATATTTTCATAGGATATGCTAATTTCATTTATGTGTTTTCTCTGTCATTTATTTTCAGCCGCATATTTATTTTTTTTACATTGAAAATTAATGTCATTGAACTCTCTTATGATCATATTATTTGTCTATGGTCTTGAGGCAGTCATCCATAAATTATGTAACATTTCGCAAATTGTGTAGTTTATATAATTTTTTGAATTATTATGAAATGAAACACGTAAGTGTCTATTTATTTAAGTCAACACAAGAGAAGGAATGTAGGAAATATCATTAAAAAGATATCAAAAACATGTTCATAAATTCTGTACTGTATAATTCTCCTTTAAAATTAAAGTTCAACGTAATGTTAAACACACTATATCTGATTTTAACTTAAAAAGGAAAAAGGTGTAAACATAATGTCTTCCTACCGCTACGATTTTTATATCCGTATTTTTTCATTGGTTATAATTGTCTTGTATCCGTATTTTCTTGTTTTCCTGAAACAGAGGAATAAAAAAAGTATGAATAAAATAATTAATTATTTTTTTTAAAATGTATATGATTAAAACTAGGGATGTCAAAATTGTCAATAATTGATATTCGAATACTCGATAGTAGTATTCGAATATTATACAATTATTGCCGTTTTTTAGGTCAATACGATGATTTAGACACCTGAGGAGTACAATATTCACTGAGCCCGAAGGGCGAAGTGAATATTGTACTTCGAAGGTGGAGAGAAGGAAATTATTCAATCATATAATAAATTCGAATATTCGATAAAATAAATACATCTTGCATTATAATATGTATATATCTTCACTCTTATGTCAAGCAATATTTACGTTTTATGTCATTATTTTGGATTAAAATTTCATGTAGAGTTTTGTAAATGCACTTTAATTATATTCTTAAAATATTTTACAGAATATATGAAGAGTTTATATCCAAAATGTAATAAAAAAAATTCCCGAAAATTCGAAAGATTCTTTTAATAAGTTCCAGATTAATTATTCATCTTACCAAAGTGTACACTGATAACCCTACAGATTTATACCACACAGAACAATTATCTAATGGAGAAAAATTAAAAACAATTACTTTTAGCTAAATAATTTCCTGATAATGATTTTAAATGATGTATACATAAACACAAATGTGTCCTTTAAACAATACAAACTAATTCTAAGTACTGGACACTGTTATACCTCTAATTAAATGATCAAATGAAGAATTTATATCATTTTAATAGACACACTCTTCACAACTTGAAGGTAATCCAAGAGGAGTGTCTTTTAATTTTGTTTTAAATAAAATCTTATTATTGGTCAACGATGAGAATTTGATTCAATTTCTGATAAAACTTCAGTTTTTGCAAGATTTTTTTCTTTTTGATGCTTGTTTACTTAAAATCCGAATATTCGAATCATGAATTTATATTCGAATATCAACTCATCGAATGAATATTCGAATATTCGAATATTTGTTGACATCCCTAATTAAAACTAATAATTTAGAAAGCACGTGAGAGCGATCTTTAAAAGACAAAAGATAGACTTGTTGTGCAGCATTTATCAGCTAATAGACAGATACGGCTCTAGGTACTACATTATGTGCCCTGAGCAGGAAGAAATTAAATAAAAATAAAAAAATTGCACAAAGCTCATAAAATAACTTAACACACAGACATATTTGTCTTCTTAGCAGAGCAAATACGGTTCTCTACAAATCACAGATGAGTGAGTATCCCCTGCCGACCGGTAACATCCACCACATGCCCCTTGTCATGATCGAGATTTAATGAAAAAAGTCCTCAATTCAGTGTGTAAATAATCGCCTAACATTTATTATTAAAAACTTCAGTGGTAGATAGATTGTATAATCAATCTAATTAAAATTAAATCTATTTGCTCCTCCAAATTTTATATGTGGCGACAATAAAAAATTCAGTGAGCGAATGGAAGATCTTGTTTTAATTATACTGATTGCATTTAAGAAATAAGGTATCATTTTTTGAGTTTTATTGAGATGTAAAACGGGTTGGTCACGTGATCAAATCCCATAAAGCCCGAAGGGCTTTATGGAAGATTTGATCATGTGCCAACCCGTTTTACATCTCAATAAAACTCAAAAAATGATACCTTATTACTTATATTTACATTTGTGACTTATTCATACTTTAAATTTGCCTGATTGTAACTTTTAACGTGAGAAATGCGTTATTTTTCAAACCCAACGGCATGTATGTAATCCACTAAACGCGCGTTGACCCTTGATGACGTCACACAGAGATTACGTCAAACGTTTATCCAAATGCACATCTATGACCTCTTGACCCCGTACCTGTATTTACACAGTTATAAAAACGCTTGCTTTCAGTAGTGTTTTATAAAGGAAAACATTTGCAAATGTAAATATTTGTTGATAACTTCATTGTATCGGTCATAGAACTTCGGAAATGATGACGTTAAAGGAGAATGCTGATATCATTTTTTTAAACTTGTTTGTCAATAATTTACTTCGTTTTAGAAATTATTCAAACGTAGAATATGTTCTTGTGTATCGAATTAACCAAGATATATATAAACCCCGTACGCAGGTCATAACGGTATTTCTCTGCAAGTAAGGGAAGTTGGCGATTGAAAAGTTAAAGTCATCAGGTTTGTCATAAAATTTTGTTGTTAGATTACCATTATCGTCTTTTTCTAATAAAATATCCAGATATGAAACGGATGTGGTATCTTTTATTTCAAGCTTACAAGAAGCTATAAAGATTCTGAAAATTTAAAATATCAGGTGTAAGAAGAAAGGAGAAGAAGAGTTATAACAAACTTTTCTCTCACCAAACAATTACAGTACGCTTTGCACAGAGTAGGAAAAAAACGTAAGTATGAGACCTTAGTTCTACGTGTCATAGAAACATAGACATGCAACAAGTTGCACGAGACAGCGTAAGATAACGAAAAGTTATCAAGTCCATTCAAAAAGTACAAATCAGGAACAACAAAAAAACTACGGACCTCTAAAACATTATAGGTGGGATCAGGTGCCATGGAAGAGTGAGCATTCTCTGTCGACTGTTCACACCCGCCGTATACTCCTTGACATGATCAGAAAACGGGAAAAAACAGTAGTGTGTTAATGGTGGTTTTACAATTAGTAACGCCCCTCAGCATAAGACTTAATGCTGACAAGGTCAATTTATCGACCAAAGAACTTGCAAAATGATGACTTTAAAAGAAACTTTCAGTTTTTATACAATGGCGTTGTTGACAAATACAATCTATCATTGATTAAGCTGAATGTTGACTGACATTACTGTCATTTTGTAAGATTATTGTTACATTGATTGTCTAAAGATATAATTTCTTACAAGGACACGAGACGGGTGGAACCGATGGAAAAAAAGATATGTTTATTTCCCCATGGCAACTGATCCCACATTTTATATGTTTAGAATTTTACTCTGCTCTAACTATGTATTGTTTCAATAGTTTTTTTTAATCTTGATTAGATCTACTGTTTTGCGTCATGTTTCATATTATATTATTGAAAAAAAATAGATAATGTAACGAATTAAATTGTTTCATATAAACAATAATTACATTTCATACTTTCAAACAGAAGCTTAACATTTTCATAAATCATATTCTTAAGCTTCTGTCATACAAATTAATTTTTTGCTGTTTCTTTCAAGTTAAGAAGAATTAAAATCTAATAAAACATGTTTCTAAAATTATCTTTGATAATTAATAAATCTGATCAAAATTTTCACGCATATATGACGTTCTTCATCTTGTCTCCTTGTCAAATTGATAACAGAGTTTTGAATTTTGTTTTGCAAGTTCATTAGAATGTTAATATTCCCTCATAAAATATGCATGGTATCGCAAGTTTTTCTTTGAAGTGGTCAACCTTTATGTGTTTAATCTAACAAAACTAATGAGATATTTGGTTTTTCAAAGGTTATATCTATAGAGGTTAATATTGGTATTAGTGTCTACTATAAATCAGAATGATATAAATAAAATACACTTTGTATGAAGCAACCTGATTGAATATGATTTTCATGTCGACGTTGTATGAATGTGATTTTTTTGGTCTTTAAAATCAATTTATTTGACAAAACAAGGCCATTTATAATCATTTGTTAACTTTTTAAAAACTAAATGTATGTATCTTATTTTAAGGAGAATATGCAAAAATGGTCTATATTATAGAATATGTATAAAAGGCAAAAATATTAGTCGACAATTACATGTTACACTCATCTAATACATTTTGGAATACTTTTTATAAATTGTTAAATCAGTGCCAATGTTCATTTCTTTGACTGTATTTCAAAATTTAAATATTATTAAAGCTCGTTTCTTTCAAATCTGCTACATATAATTTATATTTTTGTTGCTAAAATGATAAATTCTTTCAAAATATCTTTTCTCTATATACGACCTCTAAATACTAGTATTTCCCCATTTATTTTTTTAGCAACCTAATTGTTGTATTATATCATAGGTTTCCATGTTCGTCTATTTGGAAGATTTCTGAAGAAGACTTACTTTTACATCATTGTAACAAAAGACAAATAATACAAGATTTCCCGTGCTTTCATCTTTTATATATACGCATAAATTATGCAGATAGTCATTAAAGCAATACAAATTTGAGGGTTTTTTATATGTCTGTTATTTGCAGAGAATTTGTAATCATTTTATTGTATTTGTTTATAATATGTACCATTATTTACACACTGAGTTGTCGACAGATTTTTCCGTTATTTCTTGTTCATGACAAGGAGCACACGATGGGTGTGACCGGTTGTTTGACCGGTGCCCTGTAAAATCGACTTATCTGTCAATAGCTCGTCTCGTATAGAAATAAATCACACTCAAAGTATAATCTTAAGTGTCGAATCAGTTGAAAGCCGATACAAACACCATTCGTAGATAAAAGCCGATATTGCTGCTGTTGCAATGAAAACAAAAATGTGTCACTTCTATAATTAGATTTTAAAAATAATACGATGCACATATATTAGTTGCTTTCTCTTCTTTCAAATCCAGTACTCCACTGTTTTGGTTTGCAAAGGCAAATGATCAAGTGGAATATAAATCGTAAATAAGTAAGTTATTTGCAAAACCTGGTAATATTTATATTGAAGAAAACTTATCTACGATATTAAACTCAATATTTTTTTCACTTTTTTTCTGGCCGAAATAAAAATTCCCTTTCTTTTTTATAACGTATATAGGTCTAACCTATGATTTGACTTATCCATTTTGCGAATACTGTGACTCAGATAAGTTACTCTATAAACATATTATTTTAAAATTACGTAATACGACCAGTGTAATTGTCTTATTTGATATACAGATGGATAAGCATCATCTTTCTACGTAATCATGTTTTGTAACTGAAGAAAAGTATTTGACAGTTATGTTATTTCAGAAGATTACTATTCGGTTATTCTATATGTTTAGAGTATGGTTTTTTTTAATATGCAGATTCAATTTTGAAATTAAATTAGAAGAAATGCACCTAAAATTTTATGCATGCAATTATTCCTAAAATTTATTTTACTTCAAATTAATTATAAAATGTTAACATTTAAATGTGTTCTTAAAGTATATTTTTGACTGAAATTTAATTAAAAATTTAATTTTTAGAAGATTTGCTTCGTGCAAACATTTGTAAAGAAGGTTACAGATCCGTCGATCGAAATAATGCATATTTTTTCCAAATAGGACAAAATCTTTCGAGATTCATAAATAGCTCTTCAGAAATAAATATTCCAATAAAAGAAATTAAAATTTAAGAAGAAATGAAATTTTCTCTTAAATCCATAATATATTCTTTTTAAGTCCCCAGAGCGATTGCGCTGTTTGGGTTAAGCGGTTGGTTTCCTTTCTGTACTAGTCACTAAGCGGCCCCTGGCCTTGGGTGGGACAAATCTATGTCAAAGGTATTTTTCTTCTACCAAACCTACCAAATAGCCACGCTTTTTTGCAACTAAGGCGATGTTTTAAATAATTGTAGTAATTGAGTTTGATTTTTTATTAGTAGTGTTAAATTTCTATTAGACCATTAATCATTTTTATTCAAACGAAGAACATGTTCTCTGTTAAGTATATATGTTGACGAATTCACTCATAAATCAATTAAGCGTGCAACCTCAATAGTGGTAATACACCTGTAATTTTTCATGTTAATCTTAGGTTCTGTAATAATGATGGAGTATTTCTTTTTTGCTTTTTTCTCTCAACGTATTTCTTTGTGCTTGTTACATTCACCTATAGCTACTAAATACTACTTTAAGAGTTTAAGAGACACTACTTATGTATGACTATCGCTATGAATAAAATAACATTTAGATGAACAAAAATTAAAGAATATAAAACAGAAGTTTTTTTAAGTGTTGCATTCTTTGTAACTTTTCAAGTTTTTGTAAAAGCTTATGAATGAATAAATGTATTAAATTTCATTACTGGATCTTTTCTTTTTTGATTAGAAATACATCTATGTATCCATGGATTAACTACATGTATAGGGTATTGAATGTTAGAAGTATGAAAATTAAAAAAATGAATCAGAGGCATGTATCAAGAATCTATTTTGCAACAGCAGACATACAAAGATACAAGACAATACAATGTTTTGTATGTATAACACTCAAGGCTTTGTCCTATGAAACATAAAAGACAATCGTTTATACATTTATTAAGTGACTCAAATTCACACCTTTGTATACTCAAACAGAGTACAGTATCTGTTTGAATTTATTTTTTTTAACAATGAATAACACTGCTAATTGGATTCATAGCTGAGTCATTCAGAAAACATGAAAATTAGGATAAACAACGTCAAATAATACACAAAATATCAATATATTCAATTTTTCAATATCCAATGGTACAATATCTGATGCAGCAAAATACCTTCATCACATGTACCGGTATACGGAGTTTATATATCTCAGATGATTCGATAGAGTATGCGCTACGTATACACAATTTCTAAAAAGAGGTACCTATTGACAAACATGTTGATGAAACAAGAATATCAGCAGCCTCGTTTAAAGTTATCATTTCGTTAGTTCTATGGTCGATACAATGACCGTATTAGCGAATACAATTTATCATTGAGTCAATGCTGACTGACTTTTTTTAATACTAATTGTTGGTCCATTATTCATACACTGAATTGACGACGGATTTTTCCGTTATTTCCCGATCATCATAAGGAGCACACGGCGGGTGTGACCGGTCGGCAGGGGATGCTCACTCCTCCATGGCACCTGATCCCGACTCTGATGTTTTAGAAGTCCATGTTTGCTCTGCTCTTGTTTCGTATCATTTTATAGATTTTGATCTTGAATACTGTTCGTTATCTCCATCTGTCTTTTTATGGACTTTTAATCTTGAATACGAGTACTGTTCGTTATCTCCGTATGTTTCATTAAACCCAATGATCTCAAAATAATAGACAAAACAAATTCAAAACACTTGTTTCATATTTGGATATTTTCAAAAGAAAAAAATCAATGTCAAACTACATGTAACAACAGCGTTTGATGATAAATAAAATGATTTCTATTGTCAACAATTAATTTGATTATGTAGCAATATGCTTTAAAAGATGTGCATGTCCCCATTTGATTCAATACATAAAAACATGCTCAGCTTTTAAATTCATTGATTCGATTGAAAATTGTTTAAACGGGACGTGCATCCACATACAATCAAAAATCAAACATTGAAATTCTTAAGATGTTTAAATACTTTTGAAAATTACAGTTAAAAGAAATAAAATATGTATGATAAACCAAACCTTTACAGGATTATAAACCTTCATAAAAATCTCTACAGTCTAGGATACATTGCAGGGATCAACAGGATTCCTCTTACTACAGTATTTCCTCCTTGAAAAACATCGGAATCACATTGCTACAATATATTCAAGACGTGATGTTAATCACATGTGTTTTCCAAAATCCTTAATAGAACTTTTGGAAATTTTGAAATCATTTCCCCCAAAAAATCATTAGCTTTACTCTTTAACTCTTTATACAGCCATTCATGTTGATAAATTTAAGAACAATACTTTGTTTTATTGGTGACTGCTTCTTCAAAAAAGAATATTGAAAATTCTCATACCTTTTCAGTTGTCATATAAAACATGCTATCGAAATTCTATCTGATTCTACACAAAATATTCTGAAGTTGTTACTGAAAAGATGCTGGAGTTTTTTCATTGTTAAGGGTCTTTACGTTTACCCTAACTATTGTTCCTGTTACTTACAAGAATTTAGATATTGTATTATCTTCACATTTTTATGTTAATAAACAATGAAGGATATTACGCAAATAAATCTCAAGATTTCTTATGTATATCTTGGGTATTTATACGACACTTTTAAACCTAAAAATTATTTTTCCCTGGATTCTTCCAATTTTTTTTCTCGGCCTTCTGCTTCTTTTCCGCAATGACATGAACTTATTTTGAGTACTTTAATCGTTGCAAAGCAGATTCCTAAAATGAGATTGTTTTGATTCAATCAATATAGGTGAATTAATGCAAATAATATGCATCATATATCAAAATGATGAAACAAAAAAAATAGATAATAGCACATAAATAAGAACTGCCATCATATTTATTTTTATTTTCTATTTAAAGATTGGACCAATATGTTAAGCGATCCAATGTATGTTAAGAAGATTTTTTTTCATCGTAAAATGTTTTTTATTCAAGATTCCATGAAATTAAGAATATATTTGTATTTGTATTTTTTTCAATAAGAAATTTGATTGATTTAACCACCAGTTAGGTGAATTCAAATAAACTACACAAATGAATGAATACAACATATGTTTTGAAAAGTTTCTTTCCGATTTACAGAAAGCAGTTTTAGAAAGCATGTGACATCCGCGAGCCTAGCATAGTAGAGAAGAAAAGATGACCCTGCAATGCAAAAATCTGATATATTTGTACAAATTGTAAAGAGAAAATAACTTCCTCAACAATCCTTTCTCACTTTCACTTGCCTTTACTGTGTGCGTAAAAATATACATTTTCGGTTAACAAAAACATGATGCAAAGACCCTTTATACCTTGAAAATTTACTTATGACACAACATTGGTATATTTTGATATAAACTTATAGTACACCTAGTCAAAAATCACATACATTATTTTCAATGTCATGATGTGTCAAAATCTGTTTTGCGTAAATAGTTAAATCTCTATACAAATATTGCTGGGGTTCAAACCAGACCCGAGAATAATTAAATATTATTTTTGGCAAAAGAATAATTCTTGCCGGGGAAATTTTCCGAAGAATTGTTTTGTGTGTCACACTCTCGATCATCAATCGTCCACCCTCCTCAAGCTGTTATTTCCTTTTTTTTCAATTTTCATTAGTTTTTCATACTAATTGTTAGTCCATAATTCATACGCTGAATTGACGACGGATTTTTTTGTTCTTTTCCAATCATGACAATAAGCATAGGGCAGATAAGACCGTCAGCAGGGGATGCTTTCCTCTTGGCACCTGATCCAATCTCTGAGGTCTGTGTTTACTCTGCTCCTATTTTGTATTGTTTTATGGACTTTTGATCTCGAAAACTGTTCGTTATCTCCATATATTTCATTCCTAGGATTTTTTTTAAACAAAATTGGTACATAAAGATCAATTCAATTATATATAATGGTAAATGAATTTATTAACTTTTATTTCAAATGTTTTATTGATATAAATTATGTTTTTAATTGTTTTTTCTCCAAGCTCTTCATCAAGTTTAAATTGTCTAAAAACCACAATCCTTTCTAAGCGCTGAAATTTTAACCACAAAGACAATTATCAATCACAATAAAAATACTTTTCTAAATTGCACATGCTTTGTTTATTTACAAATCATAATTACAAATCAACATTTTTAAATTGCCTAAGAAATATTCCAAAAACAGGAAAAAAATTAGTTTCATCTTCAAGAAAAGAATTGAATAGACATTTTTTTAAATTAAAAGAACTGATTTTTTTTCTGTTAATAAAAAACCACCCTAACTTAAAGGATTATATATATTATAAGTGTGTTTGTGACTATGAATAAGATCATATCTTCAAAGGAGGAAGCTTTCAAAAAAAAGAAAAATTTGAGAAAAACGAACAGTATGCCAACACAAAAGTCAAAGTTAAAAAACACATTTGGAGCAGAGCAAGCACGGACCTCCGAAAAAAAAAGACCAGAGGTGAGATCAGGTGTCATGGAGGAGTGAACATTCCCTGTCGACCGGTCATAACTGCCGCGTGCTCTTTGTTATAGTCGGGAAATAATAGAAAAATCAGACGACAATTCAGTGAGAATTGACTTAACAACATGTATGAAAAAAAGTCAGTCAGCATTTGACTCAATGTTAACAGTATTAGCTGACAAGGTCATCGTACCGACCATAGAACTTACTAAATGAAGACTGTAAACGTGATTGATATTCTTGTTTCATCAACTTTTTTGTCAATAATTTACCTCTTTTTAGAAATTGTTCATACGTATAACATGCTCTTGCGTATCGAATCACTGGGAGATGTAAGCCCCGAATGCAGGTGATGAAGGTTAGTAAGGTAAATTAACGATTGATAAGTCATCAGATTTATCATAAAGCTTGTTTTTTAGATTAACTTATTTTTCAAGTAAAACATCCAAATCAAATAGGAAACAGATTTGTCAAACTATGCGTTATCTTTTATTTGAAGCTCACTGGGATATATCCTAGTGACGTAAGAATGGAAATAACCATTGTAAATTGACAATACATTGTCGATATATTTAAATATCGAGTAAAAGGCCACAGCAAGAGTTTCTTCTTTTCATGTATCAGATATTGGACAAATTCTGCTTCATATAAATATATCTTTTACTTAAATATTCTTGCTTTATTCTTTATTTTATTTATTATTATCATTATTTATTCTTTGATTTATATTTAGAAAATCACTGAATTTCTATTGGTCACATGCCCACAGAGCTATATTATATGCACTATGCAATATAATAATTAACTTGTCGTGTACAAGTAGATTCACTTGAACTTCAAATTCAGTTTTATGAGTTTGTTATCTTCAGATTGTATTCAAAAGCCTGTCAAGGTTTGTAATGACACACACTGGCAGAACAGTAGCATTACTGTGTACGTCTCTTTCAGACACTATCACTTTTTCACTTGTACAGAAACTATTGACCAATGAAAATTGTAGGCTTCAAATAAGGCGATTTCATTGGCTGTAATAATATTGAATTTTTATTAATCGCTATATGTGATTGGAACATCGCAGATAATTTGAATTTAATTCAAAAATGAAGAAAAAATGAATAAAGCTTTATACTAGTAATGAGTTAACGTAAGATTTGTCGTTATTGGTGTCTAGTAAAAGTACTCTTTAAGAAATTATCATATTGAATGCATTTCATAGTTACAAGTAATACTTCAACTGTTTTAAATAAGAAATAAATAATCATAATGTAATTCAGAATCAGTTATTTATGCCACTTATGAAATATCACAAAAATTATGACTTCCTAAAAATATTCAATACAATGTATGCATGCACTGGATATAAATGTTATACCTTTTACATGTCAACGTCATTTTCAATCATATCTTTAGAATTTAAAATCATCTTAATAACATTTCATTCGACTTTTTAAAATTAATAACTATCATTTTTATAGTTTGCTTCTTCGAAATTATGAAAATAAAGTCAAGCATAAAAAAAATATTACCGAAATCATTAATATTTATATTGAACATTATATGTTCCCACCCCAACATTGAGTAATGGTTTTAAGATGTTGTTTTGGGGTTTTTGACAAGTTAAAAAAATATTTTCAACTTTTTTTTTGAAAACTTAAAAAACATTCATCATATCTTAAGTATTAATTTTTTTTATTAATAACGTGATTACTTTAAACAAGATTACATTGATTCTTAATTATTAAGATTTTATGTGCCTTTGTATATATAAATTGTTAAAATATTAACAGTCACATATAGGTCTTTTGGGCCGGGTGTCAGAAACTAAGATTATTGTTGTAAAATATATTTTATTACTGTTTCAATACAGATGTCACTATAATAAATAATTTACTTACTTATTTATTTAGAAAATGCATATTTTATTAAAGGAGTATTATCTGTCTGAAACCTGATTTTAGATGCTCTTCCCTAATTCTGGCTGATAGTTTTGCGTATCGCTTACAGAAAATTATAGAAACCTTTTTTCATAGCATCTTATAAATATATGCTTATTGAAAGTCAGCTTTTGATTTATTATGTGGCATATGCCTTTAAAATTAACTAACAACAATTCCTATACCGATAGTTTAAATTCCGGTTCTATTTAATCTTTGAAAAATAATAATATACAAATAACAAAGAGCACAAGTGACGTTCACAAGGAAATCATTCATTCACTGGTGTAAGAAACAAAATGTTATTATTTTTCTTACGTCATATGGGTACATAGTGTAATTTCCTAGTGCACAAACAATTACTTCCTTAATAAAATAATATATCCATATTTACTTTCTATTTCACTTTTAGAGGACAAAAATAGAATTTTTTCAAACTTGAGTCTAAAAATTCCGAATTGACATTTCGTTAATGATTTACCAGCCAAAATCCGAGAACTCCTTAAGTGTTGAATTTAATTAAAATGTTTGTACCAGTGGCATAACGTTACAGGTAAGCGAGTTTTAAGTCGCGTCAATCAACGCAGAGCGCTATCGATCAAACTTTGACGGGATTCGGGATCCAGTCACGCGGCATTGTACAACATACACTGACAACAAATATATAAGACAGCAACTCCCCTTGCGATGAAGCACATTCGAATATTGCATCTTCACATTACAACATGGATACTTCTAACTCCAGTGGAAATCTTTTATGCCTTGTGGTTGTCATGACCTTGTGTTGTGTTGTACTTATTCACAGTGGTAAGTAAACTCTATTAAATGCTCTGACTACTGTTGTCTTCTTTCGTTCCAAGAAGCAACAGCGAGGGCATAATGTTGCAGTTTGCCTTCTATGCGTTTATGAATAAAAAAGATCAACTAAACTTTATAAACGGCTGTTTGTTTTTACCCTGCAAATTATCTTGCTTAGATTCATGTTACTGTATTCACGAAAAAAATCATATTTTTTCGTGCACCATATTAAGCTAATAACTGTACGAATGAAAAACCTATCCTTACTCCTAATTATGCACATTGCTTGCAGCAAAACACCTTTTTCCCAATCTCACATCCTGAACATGATTTATGCAACGAAAATGTCCAAAAACAATATAAATGCGTAAATGAATGAACTACTGCAACAATATCTTCTTATGAATCCATTCAAACATATTTCACAATAAATGTTTTGATTTTCTGTTATTACCATAGGTATAGCATAGAGTAGCATGAATGATAATCCCTTAGTTACAAATAAAATATTCTTCCGTCACTTTTGAGATACTTTAGCTATACCAATTTTATGCTGCACCGTATATCAGTTTTACAGTAGTGCATTGAGTATGTTGCAAAAACCACTGAGATTTATTTTTTTCGTGTAGTCTTGTACAAGAAATTCAAAACGACAACATTTGACAAGTTTTACGTAAAGTATAAGCTACGTTAATTGATTAAATTGATTAATTTCAGCACCAGCACCATACCAGATGAATGAATCCACACAAGAACCTCCCGAGATGAAGATTTGTCAGTCCTGTGAACTGTATTGTATGTCAAAACACAACATTGCCACTGATATCTGCAACGAATGCCAGTGTGAGCCGCCAAAAGGTAAAGTGTTTGGCATCAATAAAGAACAACGCAGTTAGAGCTAGAGTCAGTTTACTCTTTTATATTCTAAACAATGGGTTGTCTATTTCATTAATAATGAAAAAATTTAAATGCTTTCGAAAATTATTCATTCATTGCACTGAAACTAACTAGTGCAATGTTCAAGAATGCTTTCTTTTATTCATCACAATATTTTAAAAGTCAACGTTGATATTTTTTGCCAATCATACTTACATAGAACTCCTAACCTGACCCCACCCCTGGTTTATCTAAGGATCTGTATGATTGACCTGATCACGATTAGTATAGCTCAAAAGATTAATGAGATAAACTATTCTTTATTATCCCCACCTCAATTTACTAAATAAGGAGAATTCTGAACATTTTTGATTTAAATATATCTAATCAAAAGCACTATAAAACAAATATATATGCCACCAAACAACACAGGTAATGGATCAAAATTCCAACACCTGGCATATCAAGATTGTACGACATTGCACTGTAAAGTACACGAATCTACATACCACAAGTCTGCATAAATCATCATTTTATTCCATATTTCTTTTTCTTCTAGCAGAGCTGACCATTCCCAACAAACACTACTGCTATTTCAGGAAGTGTGAACAAGAATGTGATGCGGGATACCAGACCGATTCCAATGGATGTCCGACCTGTGATTGCATTGCTTGAGCATGAACATGAACATCAAATATTATTGTTATTTTTTTGAACTACTTGACTGTGATCTCTCTCCTTGTTATCTTTTCTTGTTAATGCTATTTTTGTTATATTATATTATTATTTATTATATTTTCTAATAAAACTATTTTCCTTTCTTCAGGATATTGTTTTTTTTTCTATGATAAAACAACGTATGATATATGGGGTTGTGAGCAACAATTAAGAACAGGAATTATGATGTCAAGAAATAATAAGGTTGCAAATATTTGAATGGACAATTGAAATAAAGATCAACAATAGCAAAAGATGTTAATATTATATGTATGTAGAAAGGCTTAGCTGTACTGTTGCGCGTGACCTGTCATATTTTAAACATGAATGAAGAAAATTTCTTGCGTGATATTTAAAATCCGACGAAATTATTGGCCCTCTGAGAGCTATTTTACAACTATCAAATATTAATAAACCGTCTTGAAGTAGTCCTGGACACCCAAACATTTCATGTAAAATATGTTAAATACCTGTGACTCTAATGGTAAAAGTTATTGTTGCAGATTGCGTTGGAATGCAGCTGTTTGACAACTGATATTCATTAAAATACGGATAACTTATTCTGTATTCTCCCCGTAAGAGCGATATATGGTTAGTGTTTCAATTGGCCCCTTAAAATGAATATCTTAATTTTACCTTATATATAGCTTTAATTTGTACAGCTATACATGCGACCTTTATTGGTTATTTTCATTTTTATCAAAATGCCGTTATTTTAGAAATATGACATCATAAAAATCACGTTTTTCCGCCATTTTAGCATATATTTTGTATAAAACTGCTTATTTTAAAGCAGTTTTTCTTCCAGAAAATATAGAGCGCAGCCTAGAACAAGCTTTATATTTTTACCAAAGATGTATCTATCCAATACTGATTAGTGACAGAAAAAGTATGTATGTTCTACACTGCGCTCTATATTTCCCATAAGAAAAAAAAATGAAGAAAAAGGCATATTTTTGGCTTTTTTGTTTGATAGCAAAAAAAGCATTATTTCTCATGTCATTTACAGCTGGAGAGTGCATATAAATGTGAAAAATATATTAGAAATATTTCTAATATGATCTCTTCTTCAAAATAAATATCAATTTATTTTAGGGGGGCCAAAATTGGCTCTTATCATATATACTCCTTTATAAATTAATATGAAGGAAATAATTCAGACCTTTATTATTAAATTTTAACAAAACAGAATTAATTTCCAAAATTCTTCTTGATATATAACCTTAACAATATGAAAAATTGAATTTATTTTTCCAAAATTTGAGGTCAAAAGGAGTTGCTTTTTCATCCTTTGTCTTATTTTGGTTGTTTTTATGTTAGTCTGTTTGTCTCTTCATCCACAAAATAATCTAACCTCACGCATTACTTTTGATTGGTTGGAGATATGGTTTTATACATGTATTTTTTTGACAAGACCTTTTTGGGTAACAATCAATATATATACCTATTGAGTCGTTGGTGTTTTACTCGCATTTGCAAAATGTTTAAAAAATTAATGTTGGCTACGGATATCACTTTTACTCTTTTTGGGGCAAAGACCTTCATACTTAAAACGTGCATTTCTTTTGAAAAGACCCTTTTCAAGAAGAAAATATTACCTTGGATTTTGACCGAATTTAGACATAAAAAACATTAATATTAATTTTTGTCATGACGTTAAAGATGGTGCAAGTACTTTCGTATTGTACAGACATATTTTTTTAATGAGACCTTCCAACAACTTGGGTTCCAACAACTTTGACCCTTTTACCTTAACCTTAGAGGTTGACCCAATATAAAAATATACTTACACCTTCTGATATCTTTTAAATGTTTGTTGGTAGGACTTCCAAATACCATAGGTGTTTTGCTTTTTCTAGCCCTTTCTTTAGGTACTAGCTTTTTTATATCTTGACGTTGGAGTTCTCAATCATATGGAGACGCATACTTGCATTTAAGAAGCTTCGCCATGAGCTGCTTAACAAGGGCGTTGGTGTTTTTTAGTCACATCTTGTTTCTTCAAAAGAAAGAATAAGTTTATGATAATACATGTATCTCTTGAGAATATTAAATTCACGTAAAAGTTCATATCTAGTTAATTTGAAATAAAGTGCTCTATTAATAACTATTTATTTGAACTTTAGCTTGAAATTCTATTTCAAATCAAATTTAGCATTCGTTGCATAATAAAATGACAATCGTTAATTTAAGATCTATATATACTAATTGTTTTAATGTCTTCCTTTGTAAATATGCAGTCAATAAATGCCTAATATAGTTTGTTAGAAAATGCAACAATGTATTTTTTAAGAATTGATGTTTGATTTTGGAACTTTAGACACTGCATTGTTAACCTAAGGAAAGTTCATTGACTATGAAGCTTCCAAAAAAAGGTATTCCATAAATGCTGAAGCTGTCGATTGATACATGATCTAAAAAAGAACATTTCAGCGTTTCAGAAATTTAAATCACATCTTTAACTTAACAGATATTCGATTTAATTATATGTGTACACGCCAAGGCGAACTAGAACCCATTAGTTTCAGTGACAACAACTTGATTTATGAACTTAACAGTTAATTTTATCACTAAATGTTATCTCTGAGACACTATGTAACACTAAATCAAACTTTACATCTTCATTTACATAACTTTTCTTTTTGATTCGCGCTTCATAAAACTTAGAACATGTTGCTTCATCTTTTAAATTTACATTTTAATAAAAGCGTGCGATAACATTGAATTGTTAAAGTTTCATTAATAGGCTAAACTCGTAACATGTACGAAATAGAGCTGAATGTGGAAAGGGACCGATTGATACAATTATTTCTGTATGATTTATGTTTTATTTTTTTGTTATGAAGTGTATCTAATGACCTTTTGTACAAACATGATAGACTTTATGTTTGTTACATCTGTTCTCTTGTCTCCGAGTATGGTGCGGGGGGTTACAAAAACTAAAGAAGTACAGTTCACAAGAAAAAAAAAAGTTGAAAAGTTCAATCTAGACACGACATGCCTTTTTAAGACAAATATGATCATGATTACCGGTATGTTTACAAATAAATAATAAAATAACGCTTATTTTGTAACTTTTTTGCAAAACAGGAATCGTTTTACGTAAAATACTAATTAAAAATTTTTTGTTAACTCACCTTATGTTTTTAATAGAAAAATTATCAATTTCTATTTCATAAAGTAGCTTTTTTTAAAATAAAAATGTGAGTTTAGTGGTCTTTGTTTTTAACATAAACAATTGATCTACTTATATTTTTATAGAAAAAATCTTTTCAACAGGTGGAGTTTAATTTTCTCAAGGCTGTTCAAAACTATTCCTAATTCAGGTTCTGACATCGACCAGAAGGTAATTTACAGCAATATAATACCCAAATAATTTCTACATGGGATAAGTTTTCTTAAGAATTTTAAATTTTAACTTTAAAAAGTTTGTAAAAAAAAAAAAAACATGTAATGGAAAATTGAATAATTTTTTTTATTTTACAGCTTGAAACAATGTTCTTAAAAGCGAAACGGAAAGCAAAAATTTAGAATGCTCTACGTTCGAAAAAATTTTAAAACAATGTAAGCTATCGACAAATAACTTGATGATACAACGACAATAACAAGCTCCTTAGAAGTTAAATTTGGCAAATTCTATGACCTTATATACAATCTGTCATTAAAGCTATTAATGACTGGTTTTATTCATACAAAATATTACCCCACGGGCAGGAGAACATTTGGAGGACACCCTATTTAAACCCAGGTCACGTGTCGCAGAAGGAGCTGGCACGCAAAAGATCCCGCAATGTTTCATGGCCCTGAATGCCGAATATAGGCTTTCAATTGCAGCGTGGTTGCGTCCAGGTATGAGTGGCAAATCCTTGAAAGAAAATTAAACAAACAAACATACATACAAATTGTTATGCCATTCTTAACACACGATGAATAGACTACAGATTTTTCGTCTGTCCGGTCACGACAAGGAGCAACACGGTTGATGTCACTAGTCGACAGAAGATGCTTACTGTTATTATTATTAACAAATACTCCATTTGCATTTATTATTATTATTGCATTCTGTTATTATTATTAACAATTACGCCATTTGCATTTATTAAGATTTAATGTCAAGATCTTTTCTCGAGATTTTTCTAGTATAAACGAGATAAACCCCAACCCCTCATCATAGCAGTTCATTAGAAGGAGATAAAACTCTTACTCTCAATTTTTTTTCTTGGTATCATATTTACATGCATAATGCATCCAATTCTTTAGCAATTTGAAACATGTTTTAATAGTTGGGACATGATATGAAAATTGATTGCTTTATTAAAGAATTTCTGCAAAAAATGTTTTCGTGGTTTCATAAAAAAAAATTGAAATAAAAACTCAATATAAGTTCGAGTTTAATTGTTTGTTCACGGTTTGTATTGATAAAAAAACTACAAAGATAGCACTTAATGCCAGTAAGAAAAGAAGAAACAGTAGATATGAGAAGCACTTCAAACATCAAGTTAATTAAGTAATCTGTCTTTTAACGGGAAGATCAATAGAATAAGTGGTTTTTGGAAGAACAAGGATTGTCGACTGAAATTTAATCACTTCGTGGTATCCAATGCCTCCATAGCTTTACGTAGGTTACAATGTTCAAGATAAATCGAACATGAAGAAAGGAGGAAAAGGGATAGCCACATCTGCCATCTCATGATTGTAAATAGTGGGTGGGGTCAACAGCTGAACACGTGTGACGTGCATCGGGGATAGTTAATGTTTTGATCTTGAATAAATCAGATAAAGGTTTAATAAGGAAATGCAATCGGTGTGTAACCGACATCTTGTTGTCTTTCAAGTAAGTGTGATAATGATAAATGGCCAATCAAATATTGATATCTTTGGCCCTTTATCTGAGACCTTGGTGTGTTAGTGCTCTGATTAAATTTGTATTCTTTATGTTACGTGTCCATCATCTTTAACTCTATGTCCTTGAAAAAATACGTGGTATCTGAATGCAAATTCTCTGCATCATATCTTGTTTACCTCTATTTTGATAACCTCTTCAGAATTTGAAGACCTGATCTTAATTTTTATAATTGCTATAAAGTTATCATATTTAAATCCTGTAGGTAATAATACAAGATACACTTTAATTTCTATTTAACATTTGCAAGAAAGAAATAGATCATTCATATTTGTACAAAGGAGCATTACAAAGCAAAAATAATTTATACCTTATGCAGCTATTTTTTTTTTATTATTTCATAGGAAATAAATATTCCCCTTTAATTTCAAATTCTTGTTTTACTACCAATTACAAAAGTAGATGCTCCCTAAACTGCCAAAATCATTATTGATGGAATCCTCTAACGCCACTAGGTAACAAATCATGTATTACACGGAGAGAGGAGCAATCGATTATTAGCAGGAAGATTTTTGCACTTTTATTTACAACCTTCATATTAATTGTGCATGTTTAGAATACCATAGTAAAACTTATATTGCTATCTTGTGGGGGGAAAACATTGTCTGGTGTTATCGAATATGTATAGACATTAGAGTTTTTTTTCCAGAAAAAAGTTTCCTTGATGGGTGAGGAGTATAAAGTTCTCTGCATTTTAAGCATATTTTGTGTTTGTCGGTCCTCCGGGTGAGACCGTATAAAACAAGGTTCGAAAATGATCCATCACTGCTCAATGGTCCTGAGTGCCTAGCATGGACTTGAAAAATTCAAGCTTTCCATCGGCACGTGGTGGCATCTTCATATGAGTGAAAAGTTCTCAAGGGGAGTTTAAACAAAGAAACAAACAAAAACAAAGTTCATATTAAAAAAAAGGAATTCTACATTTTAGGTCTCAATATTTAAAACATATTTATCCTTTAATTCTTTCACTCTGGATGAGTACGATCTACCCTACTTTTACTGGATTCCTTAACTTCATTAAAATCTTTTCAAAGATACATTGCCGGGTCCAGCAAATGCTCAAACAAGCCTACTTTTCTTCCTTACAAAAAATTTAATGCCGTAAAGAAATATTTATGTTACAGTATATTTTAGAAGTGGTGTTAATCGGGAATGGATGCTCAAAAACTCAAAACTAACTAAAGATAATTTAAAATCGCAATTTTTTATTTGAAAATCAAAATGTAATAAGTTAACACTATTGGCTTTTTGATGTCAAAGACAATTGCTTCTTCGATAAACTCGGTAATTTTCCTTTTTAGTTTTTTAGTTTTCCCTTTTACTTTATGATAAATTGTAGTTTCTAACAATGTCATTGTATCGACCATAGAACTTACAAAATGATGACTTTAAACGAGACTGTTGATATTCTTGTTTCAGCACTCTAACTTATTTGTCACTAACTTACATCGTTTTAAATGTGATTCGATACACAAGGGTATTTTTCGTGTTTGATTTCTTTTTAAGAGAGAGAAAGAGAGAAATTTGGGGATTTTGTGAGATACATGTATCCTATTTCTAATTTTCTTAATTGAATTCATATGTTTTTCAATATTTAGGAGAATGAATATTAATATATGATCAATTAAAATCCTATCCGTCTAATTATTGAATGTGTTCCATTCAAGTCTTTTATGTAATCAA
This sequence comes from Saccostrea glomerata, assembly GCA_003671525.1. NCBI lineage: Eukaryota > Metazoa > Mollusca > Bivalvia > Ostreida > Ostreidae > Saccostrea > Saccostrea glomerata. The sequence goes on from PRKT01000480.1 coordinate 351,365, forward strand.
AAGTTTTTTTCTGGTAAAAGATTATTCAAAACCTTCGACTTTTCCCACGTGTTGATTGTGAAAGGTTGAAACCTTTGCATGACATGGAAATTTACAAACAGAAATCATATCTGCCAATCCCATGCCATCGTAGGTACAATTAGTTCTAGATTTATGAAAAGTGCATTTTCTTGAGAAAAACTGTGTTCCAAGTTTAATTATTCAATCACTGAAAGAGATAAATACTAGTAAAGTACAAATTCCAACCACAGACCTCAAGAAAACCGAGTTTGCACCGAAGATTTCTTTTAAATATTTATCTTTTTCACAAATAATTATATTTTTTGTTGTTTATAGTAAGACTAAGAGAAATCAATCACTCCATTTCATCAAGCACGAAAATATAAGATTAAGATCAAATTATTTAAATCTAGTCAAATTATTTGCATTAATTCATGTAATTTAGCAAATTGTCGTTATTTTCATTTTAGCATGAAACTTTTGTATTAGAGATATTTTGACACTTAAAACTGAGTAATTTCGACAGAATAAGTTCTCATAAAACTATCTATTTTACTTATACGCATGAATGAAGGTTCTGAGAATCTAATTATCTATTAACAAGTATGAAGTATTGTTTTTATTAATAAAGGGGGGTTAACAAAAAAAACTGACAGCTTATAATTTAAAATGATAAGTTAAAAAAATATAAAAACAATTTAAAAACAAAGAAAATCTCCCGATACAAAATCCTATTTTATGGGGGACGAGAGTTGTTGGGTGGGGGTGTTAGGTTCCAACCTGCCATTTGTTTAAATACATTACCTGATTACCATGATTTATCGTATAACCTTCATCAAAATGGGGAGGGGGCAACAAACCCTCCAATGAACAATGATACAACGTGTCTTAATTATTCACAAGCTCAAATATAATACGCATAAGCACAGGGATACCTTTAGTTATCACCAGAATATTTCTTGTGAGAAATGAAGCCTAGGACACTTTTAAATATTTCAAATGGTGTCACGTGCAAGCATTTTTTTCCTTACTTAAATTAAGGTAGGATTCTTCTCATATTTCTAATATTTAAAAATCAGTGAAATTTTCACAGAATCAAGAAGACAATATCAGTAAGTGATAGTATCAGTGAAATTTTGACCGTATTATATTAGAGGCAAGGTCAGGTCAAGGTCATTATCTTTTTCCTTGACATTAAGAATAAAAAATAACTGTTGCCAATTATGTGATACCTACTACTATTTCAAAAGTTAAATGACTGTTCTTTTTGCATAAATTATATTATTATATCGGGTCTCTAGCAGGATATTACCAAATTTACATAAATAATTTAACTTAACTGGATATCGGCTAATCCGAATTTTCTCTGTTTTTCTTAATTTTTTAGGATATATTAGTAAATTTCATTTGCTTCCTATGTTTAACTTTTTCTTATTTTCACATATAATAAAGTAGTCTTATAAATATATAAAATGATACAAAAACAAAAAGTTTTGATCGTTTACTAAGAGAGAAAAAATACTTTTTATGGATTTTTGGCTCAAATCTGCACTTTGATAGGAAGCGTTTAAAAGCTAATAAAGTTCTAGTTTGTTTGAAAAATCATATTTATTTGATATATTTTGAAAGTTTAGACCCTCCATATTAATTTAACTTACATTTGAAAAATTCTCCAGTCTTCGATTGTGTAAAAATTATAACTAAATTCATTGTTTTATTATAATTTTGAGAGGCAGAAAAGAAGATATTTTCATACGCCACCATTCCGCCAAAAATATAGTCCCTGCTAGTTTTTAAACACAGTTTACCATTTCTATTTAAAGTTGTACAATTGTGATGAGGAAAGAAAAATATGGTCTTTTAAATTCCTTACACCTCAATATATAAGACATATAAGCAAATATACTTTGAATGTTTCATCTAGTCAGAAACCAGAGAAGAATCCTACCTTAATAAAATAAAATATCGTATGCTGACTTGTTCGATTTTGCAAGAATTTTTTAGGTATACATCGAATTTTTTAAAATCTTTTTTTTCTAATGAGAATTTTATTGTAATTTGCGAATGTGCAAAAATAAATTTGAAAAATTCGATTCAACTTTTTGTAATTTGTTGATTTCTTATTTCTTTTCTTCTTTCTGACATCCTGCTTTATTTATCAATAAAACATTGTGTGTATTTTCCATGGCTTTTTATTAGTGAGAGTTTAGATGATTGTACATTTTGTTTTTCTCACTTTTGTGAATAAAATATTGCTTACAGGAAAAACTGATACTATAGCATTTAATACTTACATGTAATTATAATCATATGCACCCATGGGAATTGTTTGCTGAAGTTAAGTATAAGGACCTTATCTTTACACAATAATAAATAAATTAATATCGGTGATAAAGTATAAAGTTCTATGATCGATACAATTACCTTGACGGCAGGTTGCTCACTTCTCCATGGCACCTGATCTCACCCCTAATGTTATGTATGATCCTTGATCCTTACAACTACCGAGGTATATCAATCACTTCAAATCTAGGAAAACTTTTCAACAGAATTAATACTAGGCTACTTGAATTTGTAAACTCTACATCACTGATTAGTGAAAATCAAATCGGTTTTAAAGAAAACTGTAGAACATCAGACCATTTGTTCTCAATAAAAACAATAATTGATCACTACAAAAACAAAAAGGTTTATGCTGCCTTTATTGATCTTAGAAAGGCATTTGACACTGTATGGAGATTAGGTTTATTCTATAAACTTCTTGAATGTAATATTTCCCAAAAAATGTTCAATATTTTATTTTCAATGTATAGCAATACAATGAGTAGAATCAAATTTTCTGATGGATTAAGTGATGTATTCAATTCTGAGTGTGGTGTCAAACAAGGGGATGTCATAAGCCCCACATTTTTAATGTTTTTATTGATGGTATTGTCCATGACTTAAAAAATGGAAAATGTGATCCTGTGCAAGTAAACAATATTCATGTAAATTGTCTGTTATATGCTGATGATATTGTAATCTTCTCAGAAAGCAAAAGCGGTTTACAAACTAGTCGTGATATTCTCAGTAACTATTGTTCAAACTGGAAACTTCAAGTTAATGTAGATAAATCTAAAGTTATGATATTTAACTCAAATGGCAAGCCTCAAGGAAATGAATTTAGTTTTAATGGTAATGCAATACAAATTGTACCAAGATACTGTTATTTAGGTATTATGATGAAATGTAATAGGAAGTTTAATTTAGCAACAGCTGTGCTTATTGAAAAGGCCAGAAAAGCATGTTTTAAAATGAAAAGAATTATTGGATTTGATAACCCATGTAAACTTTTAGAAAAACTCTTTGATGCTATTGTACTTCCAGTTCTTCTCTATTGTAGTGAAATATGGGGAGTGGATCTCTCATCCAAAGATATTTCAAATGTTGAAAATTTTCACTTAAAATTCATTAAAGACATCCTTGGAGTGCACTGCAAAACATCCAATGCTGGTTGTTTAGCAGAACTTAAAAGACTACCACTTTGGTCCAAAATTTCCCTCTCAAGTATCAAATATTGGAATCACCTGAAAACTTCTGATTCTTTGGCCTTTAAACTTTACCAATCCACAATTAACTGTAATTCTTGGACTAAGAAATTATTTTCTATTCTTGATAATCTTGGATTCTCTAACATTACAAAATATACAGGTTCCATCCAACACCTTTTACCAAACATTAAACAAAGAATCATAGATCAGTGCACTCAAGAGCAAACATCAAAAATCTTTGGTTCAGAAAAACTTGATCTATTCAAGAAAGTATACTCAGGAAAAAGAAGTCCTTATGTTGATTTACTCAAAAAAAGATCTGAGAGATCCTCTCTTAGTAAAATTAGACTAAGCGCACATAAACTTGCAATAGAAAGTGGTAGATATATTTCCACATCAAGAAATGAAAGATATTGTAATGTTTGTAATACTGGTGTGATTGAGGATGAAATACATTTTCTTTTTCACTGTAATTCTTACTCTAAGCTAAGAAACGCATTCTTTAGTAATATTTATAACATAACAAAGAAAAATATTAATCTTAGCAATGAGAAATATATGCTACATTTATGTATAAACAGTAATATACAAAAAGTCTTGAAAGTTACTGTTAAATTTATCAGAGACTGTTTTGATCTTAGAAGTCAATTACTTGACAATTCTTGAAAAAATATGTAAACATTATTTAATGTTGTTCAGTGGGCCTTTGCCAATTATTGTAATTGTGTTTGTGCCAATAAAGTATTTGTATTTGTAT
>PRKT01000480.1:355712-398146 GCA_003671525.1 Saccostrea glomerata
TTATATAACATTTTTGAATACGTTTTCCTATTATATCACAAATGTAATAAGTTTCGCTATAAACCCTGAAAATGCCGAGTCACACCGGAAACAGTTATGTCCGGCCGGAAACAGTTATGTCAACCCTCGCCGGAAACAGTTATGTCACTATTTCGATCACGTTAGCGTGTTTTTACGTTACGCATTTTTGCTCGGGTTCGAGGTGTTATGACGTCGGTTGCTAAGCAAATGTAAACAACGGAGCGTTATTCTTAACGTCAAGAAAGCATTTCTGGATTATTTGTGTACATTTTAACAATTTTGAATGATTTTAAATTTTCCTTTAATTTTAAAAATGTCATATAACATATACCACATGGCTTCTCGGGTGACTATACCAGAATATTTGCCCCTCGGTGACAGGAAAGCCCTGGAGTGTTATGTCACCCTCTGCCTTCGGCATCGGGTGACATAACACTCCAGGGCTTTCCTGTCACCTCGGGGCAAATATTCTGGTATGTAACCCTCGAAGCCATGTGATATATGTATACTGTTTCTACTGACCGGGTATGGATTTACAACTGACCGGGTATAAGCAATCCACCGTCTTCACGTGACAGACTTTAACCAATCGTAAACCAGGATTTTGTGGAAAAATCATCAGAGGTGGGGTAACATCCCATACCCTGTCACTAAAAGACTATGTAACTAATAATATCCTCCGCTTGAAAAGCGGGCGGGTATATAGTGATCGGAAGGTCCGTCCGTCCGTCTGTTACGCTTTGAGGTATCCATCTCTTATCCGCAAATCATCATATATAAAAAGATGTGTTTGTGAAACAGCTATGCCCCTGTATGGCAACGTAGCGAAGATTAAAACTTTCTTAAATGCAATTTAAATATATTGTTACCCAAAGTAGGGTCTTCTCACAAGAAATACAACTGCAAAATAGGATAGCCCTAGCACCACTTGTTCAAAAGTAATGGCTAAGGATAAGTTTTTGAAAGGTAGGTCAAACTCAAAGGTCAAAGTTGATGATTTCTTAAGAAAATGTTTAATGAAAAACTAAAAAGGATTACATATGTGAAGTATGAATATCCTAGCCCTTACCGTTCAAAAGTTATGGCCAAGGTAAAAAAAATCATAAGTACGTAAAACTCCAAGGTCAAGGTCAAAAGGTCAAGGTTTTTAGTATCCAATGAAAGGCAATGCCAAAAAACTACATATTTGAAGTATGAGAGTACTAGTATCTACCGTTTAAAAGTTATGGCCAAAGTAAAAATTTGGCATTTTTGTGTAAAATGGGACAAACTCCAAGGTAAAGGTCAAAAGATCAAATTTAGTACTGTGGTACCCAAAGTAAGATATTGTCACAAGGAATATACATATTAAATTTGAAAGTCATAGCTCCAATAAATGAAAAGTTATGATAAAGGTTAAGGTTTTTGCGGACAACAAATCGCCAGATAGACAGACGGACATACAGACGAACACGATAAAACTATATACCCCCGAATCTTCGATTACGGGGACATAAAAAGAAATGGTCTTCAATTAACTTGTCATATTATTATACATTATAAAGAAGACGTTACAACAACGAAAATGTTTGTTCTGATTTTGATATTAAATTCTCTGAAAAATATACTCAGAACTGAGTAAAAGGGTGGAGTAAAACAAGAATTAAGGTAGAACCTATGTCGGAAAAGTCTTTGTCACAAGATTTTCAAACTTTTCAAAATGATAAATTAGTACTTGCTTATCAGTCAGTTAAGATATCATGTTATGTTTCCTTGTTTTTTAATCTAGAACAGGCTGTGAAACTTGGTATGGTATTACATACTGCGACTTCACATTTTTAAATTTTTTTAGGGGTACTTGTCATAAAGGGAATATGAAAAATCACAAAAATACTTCTTTAAACAAGGTCGTTTATAATTTTTTTAACTGAATAATATTTTATCAAGAATATTTTCTTTTTTATTCAATTAACATAAAAGATAAGTCCACCATTTTAAAAAAAATAGTCAAATGAACTCTATCATTTTTAGTCAATTCTGCACCCTATATTTGTAAATATTTTTTAGAAGTCTTTGTCACAATGTTTTCAATCTTCAATATGATGAAGAACATAGCCAAATGATTACAAAAAATGATTAAAATATATACTTTTCCCCTCTAACTAATGAAAGATATTCTTGACCTTTTTGCACTTACGCGGGATTTAATAAATAAATGACAGTTTGGGGTTACTTTCAGATTAAATATTTATCAGAAATTGTACTTTTACTTTAAAAAGATCATATTTAATTGAAAATTGTAATCAAACACCAAGAATATGAATAGGTAACAAATAATTGTTAAAAGGAATGCACATCATTTCATTATAGATATCACAAAAATGTACACACGATCAAACGACCTACAACACGTACATCTTTGACTTAGACACATTTCATCAAGATATTACACTATATAACTGGCAACCTAAAATTTCTTACGATTTATGCATTCCTTCAAAATGGTTACATACCATTCAAATTATTACGAAAGTTGTATGTACATTGTAATTTCATTACACTAGATAGTCTTGGGTTTGTCAACTTCAGGTCTAGATCTAGCAAATAAAAGGTGCCTACATATTTTCTCTTATTCCAGAAATATTTTGCCATTAAGCATTATAAACCAAAAAATATATGAATTGAATTAAGATTATGTTGGCATGATTAAATTCTGTGAATTTCAAAATGTAGTATTTTCAACCATTTTTATTGAAGCTGTCAAGTACGGGAAAAAGTGGCATTGAATTGATGGGTTAGCACAGGTTTAACACATTTACCAGTTATGATGTCATACGAAGTAGGTTCTACGTTAAAAGAAATGTAATGAATACTATGTGCTAAATCAAAAGTTTATGTCTACATGTATAGTTTTTGCATTAGAATGACTGTGTATTTTACACTAGCCCATAGCTTTACAGAGCATATTTCTAGGTCTTATACTTACCTCACCCCCTTTCTAATTTAGGAGGAAGGGGATAAAAATTTCCTCCTTTTTCATTGTCAAATAGGATTTGCCAAACTTAAAAAAACTAAAAGTTGAAATGACGAAAATTTTTATTTTTTCTATTAAAGAGTATTTAAACCTGATTTTTGCATGGTTTGATTTCTAAAAACAAGTGGAATATCATTCTTTAAGCTAACTCTATAAGGAGGAATATTAAAAAGAAATTTTATTTACTTGACATTTAAAGAATCTCTTTTCAAACACAATTTTAGCATTCAAAGACTACGTGAATCTCTTAATTATTTCATACGACTTTTTGTATTTTTCTGGTTACAGAAAATGTAAAAATTAGTTTCGCTGTAAAAAAGATACCAAAGAGTGTATATTTTGCATCACTTTAAAGGGGGTCATTTTTCAATGGGGGTCATTATTTTTTTTTTCTACAAAAAATGATTTTTTTTCTACGGATGGGGGTCATTTTTTGTCGTTGAAAAATGACCTCCCGGTCATTATTCGATGGGGGTCATTATTCGTCTTTACACAATATGGTAATCAAAATTTGAAAAAAAGAATACACGGAAAGTAGATAAGAACATGTTCTCAGTAATGTCATCATCTATCGTATCGTAAACTAAATTCTAACAGTTATGAGGATACTTACGTTAAATTTATGTAACGTATTCAGATGAAACTGTCGTTATGTATGCTTTTATATGTTTATATGAGTCTGGTTAATATTCCACAGATGTGTAAATATGATTAGAATTTCAAAAAACTCGTAGTCTTTTTTATGGTCCAGCAAATTCCAATATAATTACTAAATGACATATAATGATATTAGGTTGCAATATGCATTCGGGCTTGTTTTGTTTCCTTTACATTTTGTTAATTTAAAGGCAAACGCTGGTAATTCGATTAAATTATGTTCTTGAATCCGATTTAATTACTTGTTTCTACTATTGTCTACCTTAATTAATGTGTTACTGATAACAACAACAAAATTATGCTTCAAGAACAATTGTTAGCATGCTCAGTTAATCAGAAATTTAAAATAATAATTAATATTTATAAAGAAATATTTCTGAAAACCCTGAAAGGTGTGAAATATCATGACCTATGGACGCATTTTCGTTCGTAAAAGCAATCAAACTTTAAATTAAAAAGATAAAATAAGCATTGTGAACAGTAAAAGGTGTATATATGCGCGAGAACACCAGTGGTGTGATCAGGTGATTAGAAGGAGGAGTAAGCATTGACCTATCACACTTGCCACTGTATTTGATCAGATAAACAGAAACGTCCGTGACCAAATCGAAAAAAAAACATTGGTGTGAAACACGACCCAGCAATAGGTTTTATTTCATTTTTAGTTTGATGAACATAGATTTTGCAAAATTCCAACCGAAAAGGATTAATTGAAATCCCTCTAATATCAATTTATTTTTAGTAGCTTGTCTTAATTTTAATTTTTTTTTTCTATAAAGCATGCAATTGGGAGACAACAACACAATACGCAAGAGATTTTGGAATGTTGCTATATAAATAAGGGAAGTTGGCGATTGAAGTATTTCATAATATTTAGTTAATAATTGTCCATTTTCGTCTATAATCAGTAAAATGTCCATGTTATAAGATGTACCGGAGTCTACAGTTTTATTATAGTTCACTTTTATATATCGATCTGATATATACGTACAGTAAATATTGTTAAATTCATCAAACGTCGCCAATAAATTAAAAAGCTGACTTAAAAATAATGTCAAAATTTTCTTTTTATGGAGTATTTTTTTAAAATAATTATTATGCTGAATATTAGAAAAAAAAATGTCAGCAAATAAAGGAGCAAATTTTGAACCCCTCATACAAAAGATTGTTGGAAGACCCGGTATCAAAGGACTACAAATATATCGTCAATGAGAAACCTTAGAATCTTTTTAATATCAAGAGTATTCAGAGTACTTGGAATGTTATTTGACTAATCCCAGGATTCAAACATGTACAAGTGCTCATTTTTAGGAAGTGGTTGTTTTTTATGTTAGAAAGTATAGTTGGAAAAGGTTGCACAAAGCGTTGAAAAATTATAGATTTGAACCTACCTAGGTCTATTGATTTTTTTCAATTTTGTACGATTTTCAATTATTCAAAAGCTGTTTATAATACGAATTTTTGAGAATTCAGTATAAAATTGAATAACACCATACTTGAATTAGTTGTAGCACAGAAATTATTAGAGTTAAGTGAGAAGTAAGGAAAAGCTAGGACTTGGTGAACATTTATGGGACCCTGCAATTTATCTTTGATTTTCAAGAATGTTCATGTTTTGGATCCTAGTATAGGTATGGTGCACCATATCCCTTCCAATGCTGGACTGTTAAAAGCAATGTTTTGAACATATTTTTGACAACATGTCAATGGGATTAGTCACAAGTTCCAAAAACTTAGATAGTCCTCTCCCATAAAATTACTAGTATTAAAAACTGAAACGGAACGTTATCTTATGAAGAAGGAAATGTAAAGCAAGAAACGTGTATTTCTCGTAAATGTTAAGAATTTTTTTATATTAATTATACCATCCAAATTTCTAATTTGTGCTACATCAATATATTTATACAACGCCATCGATTAGTTTGTTTGAAATCATATTTTTATATCTTGCATTGCTTTTTCCTAGTCCCTTTCCCCTTTTTTCACTAACTAATTATTTCCTATGAAATATTACATGTCCTCCTACATTTTAGAGTTCATGTTCGTCTCGCACTGGCAATTGCAGGTCACGTAGAATTTTCTCAATGTTTGTTGTAAGATTATAAGCATAATTTGTGATAAACAAAGTAAAGATGAACAAGTAATTTGGCTTACCTACTTTGTTTGCCATTTTACTGCATATAAATACCGTCGTCTTGCCAGTTATGATGTCATTTATGATGTGGTTTCAGTAGATTTTTCATTAGACTGTAAGCCTCAGTTTTTCAATTGGATAGTGTTAATTTCATGTCTGATGCTAATTTTTTTTTATGGCAAAATGATTTTTCAAAAATTGTTAAATAAATGTCCCTCGCCAATTAATTAGAAAATTACTTATAATTAATAGCTAATTTTGTAGGCGTTGAATGAAAGAAATAATTATGAAGAATATTTTGTACCTTTTTCAAACCCCAAAAAGAAATTAAATATTCATTTATATACCAACCCAATACTTAAACATGCAAGTATTTATAATATGTTTTTCAAAAATCTGTTTAATCAAAATAATCATCATACATATACAATTAATTATAATGCTTAAAATTCATAAACAATGAAAATTATTTAAAAAGGCCCAAAGTAGAAACTAACTTATATGTAGCGCAAAGGACCATTGCAAGTAAAACATGACAATAAGATAGACTCTACATTTAAGATTGTAGCAAAACTATTCATTCCATGCAGTTCCTCCAAATAATGATTAAGTAATTTGGCTTTCATTTTTAATTTCATTTGGTGATTAGCCTTGGAAATCTTTTGATATAGAAATATTGTTTTAAAAACTACATATATAAACAAAGTGTTATGCATCATATGGAATATTGTAGTATATTATGTGATACATTTATTCATATGGTAATTTTATGAATAAGTCCTGTTATAACTCTTCACAAAAATATATTTCTTTTTTGTCCTTTAAAAGTAATTTGAATGTATTTTTTTTTCCAGTGATATGATATATTTCTCTAAAAGAACATTGAATTGCAAATGCTTGCATGTAGCATATTTCTTACACATTAATTCACGGTAAAATGTTGTATGTCCATATGCAAATGATATTATTATTACTAATCAGTCTGTAAATAAATCCTTCAACTAGTAAATGTTTGAGGGTTTGTTTTTATCTTTTGATTCATTTTTGTATATTGGTGCTTACTTTTCTTCAAATTTGTAAACGTGTAAACAATTTTCTATTGGATAAAGAAATCCGTCCTTCAACTGTTCTACATCTTTTGGGTAATTGTGGCTAATGGCATAAATTTTAATTAATAAACTCTTTATTCAATGACGTACACATATTTTCACGAAAGTTTAATCAATCATTTGTTGAGGTGAAAAACCAAAACGCAAACATATATGTTAGACATGAATGGAGGTGTTGAAAGTACCAACCAAACAACGGGATTGTAGAATCATCCAGAAAAGTTATATTGCATATCTTTTTTGCAAAAAAGTATGAATAATCGAAAGTTGACTCTTTTCTTCCTTGTGGTTGTGCATGACAAAATCTCGGCTTTATTTCACAGATATTTCTTAGTTTGCTGCGAACATGTCTTAGAGAAGTGGTGTACATCAATCTCTTGGTTTTGATAAAATGTCATTTTTGCATTTTTGTGGCTTATTATTTCGAGAAACGATATTTGAAATGGGTGTGCATATGCAATATTTTAATGTGTGTGGCTTTCATGAATAGAGAGGAGATGATTTACAGGTATCTGAAGCAGTATTTCTGATGATGTAATATATCAGTCTATAGATTGTCATATTAGGGCTTTTGTAAGCTTCTTTTGATTTTGATTAAAGAACAGTTTCAGAAGATAGCATTGTCGCTTACATCTGTTATCTGTTTTACTTTTGTTTCTCGGGTATATTTTGACACTTTTGCACTTACTTAAATGCAATAAATCTATATCATTTCTTTTGTATACAAAGTTAAAAAAGATTAATATGTTTAATATGAGCCAGAATCATCAAAGAATCGTAAAAGAAGGTCGTTGTAGAGTTTTCCTGAAAAGAAAATCTCATTAACTAGATATTCGTTAGTTATATCAAAAACATATACTAGGATATATGTATCAATTTAAGTTCTATAGTCGATACAATTACCTTGTCAGTAATTACAATTTTTCATTGAGTCAAATGCTGACTGACGTTTTGCATACTAATTGTTAGTCCATTATTTATACACTGAGTTGACGACGGATTTTTCTGTTACTTCCCGATCATGACAAGGAGCACACGGCGGGTGTGACCGGTCAGCAGGGATGCTCACTCCTCCATGGCACCTGAATCCACCTCTGATGTTTCAGAGGTCCGTGTTTGCTCTGCTCCTATTTTGTATTGTTTTATTGACTTTCATATTGAATACTGTTCGTTATCTCCATATCCTTCTTCTTACATTTGATTTAATGTTTAAATCAATATAAATAAATAAATAATGTATAAATAATCTATAAATGTGGCGAAGATGTTTGTTTTCAGTGACATGTTTGGTAAATCATATTCTATCAAGCATCAACTTTTTTTCTTAATTTCAATTTTCTTGTACTTGTTTAACTCTCTTGCTGAAAACAATGTGTTACCTTAGTCTGGTTAAGGGAAGTATGCCAAATCTTTTCAGTAGCATTTTGCAAATCCATAGTCATAAATATTATACTCTGATCTCTGGTCCATTGCACAGAAAGTTAATTTTTGGGACCACTGTTTTATATGTAAGAAGTATGCACAATGTATCACTTTAATTTACTACATAAATGTTTATGAATAATAAACGTCATTTTTAAGCGAATGAAATAAATATATAGGCCTACATTGATTAAAATTATTAGAAATGAAACAGTGTGTTTTCTCTCCCTATCCCCTTTTTTAACACTTTGACAACAATATATTACATCATGATATTACAATATTATATTTCAAGAATTGTTTTCAATAACCTTCATAAAGATAAAAAATAAATTCATTACTGCACATCATAATTACTAGGCTAACACAATTCCACCTCATCTCAATCTCATTTGGTTACTTACTTGAATCTCATAGAATTAGAGAGAGAGAGAGAGAGAGAAAATGATCAACTTTGTCACCATTTGTTGAGGATGAAAATTATTTTGTGGGTCAATGCGTCATCTATTCAAATACGATATAGCAAAAAAATAATAGAAATTTTTAATTTAAACATTTCCTTCATACAAAAATCTTTGTAGATATAACTGCACGTACATCATATGTGAACCGTTTCACTTTTGCTTTAGCTTACGAAGGGGAATTGGACGTGTGCCGATCATGATATAATATTTGTCTTTTTAAAAATTATTTAACATCAGATGATGGACATCTGTTTCAATAAACTGCACTACGTATTATATGGCATGGAATGGACAACTAAATTAAGAATTATAATACAATAATAGAAAGTGATATTATTAAACATGCATAGTGTTTAGTTCATTAGTCGTAGGGTTTTCAAAATTTTAAAGATTTGATGGACTGAATTTGTAATAAGACAATTACCTATGTAAAAAATTATTAAAGTACATCATATCAAATCTCTTGACTGGCGTAAAGATAAAAAGCAAATCTTAGATGCTTACTTAGTCTAAAATTTACGCGGGCCTAGAGTTATACCTAGTCACATGACCTTTTTCTGAAACGGATCTTGCGTCTACTCACTACCTTTCATTTTATATATTCTCGGATAGTACACTTATGCATGAAGTAAGGTAGAGATTTTTTTTAGCTTTCTTCGAACATATGGTGTAAGAGAACTAAGCAATAAAAGCAATGAGATTATAATTTCGTTTATCCTATTCATGAGAAATCAAGCAAAAAGAAATCTATTTATATCTGTATGTACAAACTTTGATATGTTGCCCCACAATAAGATCAGGTATCGCGTAAGCTTTAATGTGTGACCAAAGGTTAAGATGTTCAAAGATTTTTACAATAGCTCCAAAACTTAGTGAGGTATAAAGTTAAAAGCTTTACAGTTTATAAATATATCATTGATTAATAGTTAGAGAGTATCATTTGGAAATTTTTCATTGAGAAAAGATATATTTTTAAAAATTGCATATTTTTTAAAACGCGCCTGTTTAATTCTGTACTTTTAGTGAAAACCATTATTGGACAATTGATATTATGTTTATGAATGAAAGGCAAGTTGGACGTGAATGGTCACTGAAAAAATTACGTATAACGACAAGACCCCTATAAAATCCGCCATTTGCAATGTACTTTTGGTCTCAAATCTTAACATTTGGACAAAATAAACAGGGTAACGGCTTTCCAGAGGATATCGAAGTCCAACCTGCTCTTCATTCATAAACATAAACTGTTTCTGCAATGGTGGCTTTCACTAAAAGTACAGAATTAATTAGGTGTATTTTATAAAATATATTCATTTTTAAAAAGTTTTTTTTTTCCTAGTAATAGTATTTCTATCTGTTAATCAATGATATATTTATCAACTTAAAAGATTTATTTTTATAAACCATATAGTTTTTGAGCTATGTAAGAATAAAATTGGATTTCTTGACCTTTGGTTAAACCTTAAACATAGTTCTGTTTGACAATCACAAACTCTCGAACATTTAGCCAGAAAATGGATTGAATTGAAAAGATGGTAATTACATACCCCCTCCTTTGAAGAAAAATATTTTCAAGTATTACAATTGACCTCCTCTAGGAAAAAATGACAGGTATATAGAGTTTTGTTTTAACATATAATACTTTCAATTCTTACTTTTGCCATTCTCAGCCCTATGCTTTGATAACCCCAATTATAACACTAACCCTATTTAACAATAATTGTTAACCTAACCTTGCTTATGTAAGCGTTATCTCAATAAAACTGTCATGAATTTTTACCATTTTTTATTTTCATTGTTACTCAAATTTTAATTAACAAACACCATATGCAGGTGATGTCGGGATATTACTAGAAAAATTGACATTGAAAAGCTGAAGTCATCCCGTTTGCCATACTATTAAATTTTTAGTTGACCCTTATCTTCTATAGGCAGTAAAAATATGAAAGACCTAGTGGTGGCTCTCATTTAAACTGGGGTACATTGTATATCGATTCAAAATATATATGTACGATAAACTACTGCTGAAGACCATTGTAGGTGTTTTCTTCTCGTGAAGAAATTCTTGAATAAATTTTACCTTTCAGGAATATTAAATCAGGGGTCTTTTTAAGAGCGCTCTCCAATATTCCTAATACATCCAACAGAAAGTTAGAGACCGCTCGCTCTGTTGAACATGTCTCAGGTCTGTTAGAAAAGGGTATACGTGCCCACCCTGAATTTCAACAAATTTGGTGAAACACTGATCTCCAAAAGCTTCATAAATGTTGCCAATAAAAAACATTCGGCATCCCTCTTATATCAATAATAGAACTTGTTTATAGAATAGGAGTGATTTTTAGCTATTTAATGGTCATTTTTGAACATCCTTCTCATTTCAATAAAAGAATTTGTGGATAGAATCGGAGTGTTTTTGGGGAATGTAATTTTGTCTATGGCCAGTCGCAAGATGTGAAAATATTTTATTCTAATTTTCATTGAAGAAGCATTTGTCTATGATACCAAAAAGCCTAGTTTTATAGTGCGGAATTGTTACATGAAACATATAGAAAAGTTGTGCGTTTTGATGTTACTGGATTTTTGAAAAATATATTTCAGTAATCGTAACTTTTCTTAATATTTTTTGGACTTTTTAAAAAATCTACATCTTATTTACACCACTTGTAGCCTACTAGTGTGTTGTTAAGTGGTGAAAATATGTTGTAGAACAGTAGGCCTGGGGTTTCTCCTTTACGTCAATTAATATTTAAGTGAGGAGTAAAGATAGGGGTTTATATTGCATTTTTTGGACCCAGCGATTATTTTCTATTTGTAAGGATTTTTATGAAGTTTAGAAATCAAATATTTGTAAGATTACTAATCGGACTCATCTTGGTTGATTAGAAAATTAAGTTTTAAGAACTAAATTGTGGTTTTAAGGAACCATGTGTTGACATTTGAAGACAACAAACAGTAATGATCTCACATTTCAAATTGAGATCAATGTACCATGGACACCCCCTGAAAAATCAGACGTGAAATCAGGAAAATTGTTAAATTAGAAAATATCTAAATTCAATTTAAGAATGGTATTGTTTTTCCAAAATAGGTCACTTGAATCAATTATAAAATTTGCAAAAATGATGACTATAAACCAGATAATTGATACTCTTAATTCTATCATCAACTTATTTTCAATAATCTTAATATAGTGTAATATAATTTAAAAAATCAAAGACAATACGCAAACCATCTGTCTTTCCATTTACAATAAATCTAAGCTTTTTGATAAACGTGACGACATTTACTTTTCAATCGTCAACTTTCCTTAAGATTGGGATAGGTTAGTGGCCAAATCTGGCCCCTTATAGGTAGGGTAATGGCCGAATCTGGCCCCTTACTTGATGTAAAAATCAGACCACTGGTAAAATTTCGATAGTTTATAATTATAGTTCAGAACTTAAAATGATGCTTGCTTTAAAACCAGCACTAATTTGGATTTAAAACATACATAAAAGCTACTAGAGGATGCAGGAGTAGGACATTTTTACGACCTTCCTTAATTCTGGTAGAAATAGTAGAATTTTATCATATTTCAGATACATTTTTCCTCGGAAAACAGAGCACAAGCTTGCCTATCCGAGATTTTTACACATACCTGGTAAACTGCATCTGATACTAGTGTATGAAATATTTAAAGGTAGATAGACAAGCTTGTGCTTTGTTTTACGAAGCAAAATGTGCTGTAAAATCGATGAAAAATTGTATAAAATGAGAAAATTCGAAAAAATGATCTTTTTCCTGACCTTTCTCTGACCTCTGTATATTTTAAAACTCTAAAAGACACCCAAAATCAGGGGCAAAAATGTTTTTTTTGTTTTTTGTTTTAATATCAAGGTTATGGTTGAATATTTGACGTGCAAATGCACCCAAACAAGACCTATATGCATAAATGAAGGCTAATCTTAACGTTTTGCGATGCAAATGCAAATAACATTTCTTCTTTCATGTGCATTCAGTTTAGCTCATTTTAGATACATATGCAGGTAACTGATTTGAGATGACAGATGCTCGCGCAAACCTTGTCACTCAAATGAAAATTTACAAACACATTGCAATGAATCCCTGATTTCTAGATGTTCTACAGAATTCAAAATCTTGCATACGCTATTCCTTTTGATAGTCTGGTAGGGCTGATAAGATTTCAACAAAAGTCTTTGTGGACATTGCGCACGGTGCTGGTATATAAAATCTTACTCTTGGGATGTCGTAAGAAACTGACGTTTTCCAGATGTTAAAATTACTAGATATTACTCCTGAAGCAGGCTATCGAGGAATAAGTTAATGTCACCGTTGTTTCAACAACATCATTTAAAGACAGTACCCGGTATTTCGTTAATTTGAAAGTCATTCTTATGGCTTTGATTGCAAATATAACCTATTATTGTGTTGTATTTTGGCTGGATTGTTCCATACTAATTGTTAGGCCTTTGTATTTTGCAATACTGAATCGTTTTAGCTACCTCATCAATACAAAGGGCTCGAGATGGGTGTGACCAGTCAAAGGGAAATTTAATTATTGTCGGCACCCGATCCCACTTCTGGACTTTTCAGAGGTCCCCGTTTAATAGATTTATAGATTTATAATGTTAGTATATTTTGATCGATCCTTTTTCACTGAGCTTGGGAAAAAATTGGAAACTTTTTGGATGTTGTCAATGAGCTTCAACAGTGCTCTATACATTGTTCGTAAAAGGGCCCTTTTATTATAATTAAGGATCCCATTCTTTAATAACATGTCAGGAAGAATGAGAACCACTATTGCTAGAGGGCAATCTGACCCTTTTCAAGGATAAGATAACTGCCTTGTCTAAAATGTCTCTTTTCAAGTGTCTTTATTCTACAATTATATGACAAAATGTTGGAGTAAAAAAATTCATTTACATGTACCTATTCTTAAATCTAGAAAGCTCTTTCTAATTAAGAATAAAAAAATGGTGATTTTTTTTTAAATATGTCAAATTAATTTCCTTGCTAGAGGAAAGAAAGCATTTATCTCAAGTCAAGGAAACGCTTTCGACAAAATATAAATATATTCCAAATTATTTTTAGCTAAAAATGAATTATAACCGGAAATAATTCCCAAATCATTTTTTTTTCAGATACAAGGTAAAACTTATAATGGTATGTTTTCTGCCAATAACTTCAGATGATGTCAAATTTGACATGGATTTCTAAAATAAGAGAAAATTTTATCAAAGAGAAATCACTACGTCAATTCATTAATGACATCATTCACATCTTAGGAGAGACCTTGGTGTCAGTGAAACATACAAAAGCCATAAACATTAGCTTAATTAATATTTAATACACTGTCTGCCAAGGGAGATAATAAATCTTTTATGAATGAATATTCATTGTGATTCGACGTTACATCTCAGAGAAGTAGTTGGAAATACTATTTCAAGTGAGAAAAGTTATTTTTTGTGTTGTTCATTTCCAAATCAGATCGAGAAACATGACATTTTGATATGACCATGGTGACTTTTCCATAATTTCCAGGTCATAAAAATAGATTTAAGTAATATCATTGATTTCTTCATTGATTAAAGAAAAATAAAAAAGGAAACATTAATGTTAAATGGAAATATAAAGCGTTTCGTAATTGTGGCCGCCTACTATTTTATTAAGGAGAAAAATGAGATCATCTTTCATGATGAATACGTCACCTGACTTTACGTTCCAAGGCCAGGGTTAGTAATTATTCCAGACGATTCGTCTGTTTGTGGTCATTCTTAAATGCCTTCTCTCATTCACAATGTCATCACGCAGACATTTGTCTTCAAGATTATTTAATAAAGATATGAGTCCCCCATTCATATCCTGGTAATTTCCCATGTTTGATTATCCGTGCACAATCTGAGCCCATCAGTGAGGAAATATATTGCAAATTACGAAAATAAGACAATCTTAATTACAAATTGACTGCCAGTTAGATTTTTGTACCAATATTTTTTAGTTCTAAGATATGAGGCTTTGAAAACCGGGGATTTTTAAAGCTATATATGTCATTTAATAAGCCCGTTGGGAATAAGGGAATGCTTTCTCCCTCAAGGCATCAGATCTGCTTCCACCTCTGATGACTTCAGAGTCTTGTGCCTGCTCTACTCTCCATTTGTTTTGTTTAATTTGATTTTTTTCTTTATTTTTAAAAATTATGTTCGGTATATTATATAATGATTTAGATATGGTCAAACAAGGTGTTTCATTGATTCAGCTAACATTATCATAAGATCAATTAAAAGTGGTTTAATTATGTAATGAAATATATGGAGAAAATGAACAATATTCAAACTCAAAACTCCTTTTAATTATACAAAATTGGCGCAAAGAAAAACTTCAGAGGTGGGATCAGGTGTCATGGAGGAGTGAGCATCGCCTGCAAACTGGTCATGCCCACCATGTGCTCCTTGTCTTATCCGGGAAATAACGGAGGATTCCGTCGACAATTCAGTGTGTATATAATGACCTAACAATCATTATGGCATGCCAGATTCACAAAAATGAGCTAAACATAGTTTCACAGTTGATAATCTAGGTTTATCGACTGCAAACTATAGTTTACAAACCGTAAACTATAGTTTACAATTCGTTAACTATAGTTTTCATCTGTAAAACTTTACGAATGCTAATCTAAGTTTATCTGTCTGTAAAAAACGTTAAGAATAGATTTTGTCGATAAACATAGATTCACGTTTGTAAACTATAGTTTACAATCGTAAACTGTAGTTAAGGGCTGTTAATCATAGTTTCAAGAATCGTGAAACTATATTTATCATATCGTTAACTGTAGTTAAGAGTTGTAAACCATAGTTTACAAATCGTGAAACTGCATTTATCAGATAATCTATGTTTTGGAATCTCAAATGATCGTTTTCAGTGTTAAGTATAGTTTACAGTTCAGGGGCCTGTTTCACAAAAGTTTCTTAAGATATATTATAAGACATAACTTAAGATATGCCTAAAGTATAACTTAGGAAGTTCCTAAGATTTGTCACAGCTGTTTCACGAAACAATCTTATCTTAAATTTTTCCTGAGTCATTTCTTAAGTTGTGTCTTAAAGGACTAATGAAATAACTTCGCCTCTCTATCTACAACTCTCCGTATGTCATGATGGGTTTTTTTTAGCTCCAAAAAGGGAGGGGTGGGAGGAAAAGTGGGATTATCCCCAATTTTAAACGACTTGGACAGAAGTATGTTTTAACTTTGGGAAGTTTGCTGCTAAAACTAAGCATTCACAGACACACCCTTGCAAGCCCCCTTCCCTTCCGGGCAAATGATATTTGTATTTTTTAAACATTGTTTTACGTGTTATATGTGTACTTTATTTTGCTCTTTATAAGGTATCTACTAGTAAATGAAATTTAAAAAATGATTGATTCGTAGCGAACACATGTGAGGGCATTTTTTTTTTAAATCTTTGCAAATGACTACTCCACGTTGTTCGTGCTGTGTAAAGCTTTCTCACAAATAAAATAAGAATGCCATGCCAGAAAAAAATCCCAAATTCTCGACTACAGACATGAAAATACTAGAAGAAGAAGTTAAAAAGGAAATATATTGAAATCTTATGCATAGCTATTCATTGTATTAACTATTTAGCGGAGAGGTTGTAATTCTCGTGCCGTAGGAACTGGAGGAGCACGGGAGGGGGAGGGGGAGGGGGTAATAAAATATTTTACCGATGTATACAAAACTATAGAAAACAAAACTGCGCTTTGCTTGTGTTCCCTCAATAATAAAGTCCTGTATTAGATGCAACCATTCTTGGGAGAAACATCTATATATCCGGAGCTTGGTTGGGGGTTCATCAAGAATCATGTACTTAAAGAAAGTAAACAAGTGTTTCCATTTAATATCTAAAACATCATTTTTCAAATTCTAATTTAAGGTATGTCACTCGTCAGCTTATAAGAAATTTTCATGCAGATCCTTTTTTTTTCGAAAGTATTTATCAAAATTCAATTTTTATAACATATTTAAATTCAACAATGTTTATGTTTTAACATTCAACAAAAAAATTGCTCAAAAGGGTACAAAGAAGCAAAATTTATGAGGGACTATTTCTTATGCTGGAAGTATATTTAGCAGATAATTCTGCAAATCTGCACATTTATTAAATTTAATATCTTGGAACTTTAGCCTAATTTTACCGATGTGTACATGTATAATACTATAGAAAACAAACCTGCGTTATGCTTGTGTCACCTCGATTATAACACCTTAGAGGAGATTAGATGCAACAAGTCTTGGGATACATAATGGATCAAATCGTATGCTATTTTTGGTTTTTTGGTTTACAAAGGCGTGCTCTGCAAATGATGGGGAATTATTCCACCATGTGTACATCTATTTCGCCACCTCCAGTTTTTTGAACGGACATTTTATATACTTTGGACTAATAGTAACACGTTTGCCTGTTATTAAAATCCTAGTTACTAGTATGCCATGCAGAGCAAAGCAGTTTTAACCCGGAGAGAACACAATAATACATACACTAGTAGTCTATTAGATTTTCTCTCCCCTAACACACACTCCCTCTCCATAAGAATTCTTGGATATGCAGCCGCAATATTTAGTTTCATCCTAAGTCATCGATTTACCAGTCCTAAAGTTACGACATAACTTAGGAATATCCTTAGATAAGACGAGGTTAGTGAAACGGATAAGTAATGAACTTAGGAAAAAGTTCTTTCCTAAGATGGAACTAGTCCTAAGTAGGCTTTGTGAAACAGGCCCCTGATATATAGATTATCGCGTTAACTATGGTTTACAGCTGTAAAATATAGACTAACGTTGTTAACTATAGCTTACAGTATAGTTTTATTAGTTTACAACCGATAAACCTAGTTTATCGACTGCGAGACTATGATTACCTCATTTTTGTGAAATTGGCATGCCATAATTATATAGTATGAAAAAC
This sequence comes from Saccostrea glomerata, assembly GCA_003671525.1. Taxonomy (NCBI): domain Eukaryota; kingdom Metazoa; phylum Mollusca; class Bivalvia; order Ostreida; family Ostreidae; genus Saccostrea; species Saccostrea glomerata. The sequence goes on from PRKT01000480.1 coordinate 373,496, forward strand.
CTCGGTCAGATAAATTGTATTTTAGCTGACAAAGTCATTGTATCGACCATAGAAATTGCGATATGATAACTTTAAACGACACTGCTGATATTCTTGCTTAAACAAGTTGTTTATCGATATTTTAAAACATAAATTGTTCATATGTAGAGCAGGCTCTTGCTTATCGAAATAACTGAGAGATTTAAATCGCGTATGGAGGTGATGAAGGTATTGCTGCATAAGTAAGGAAGTTGACACTATTGAGAAGTCATCTCGCTCATCTTACAGCTTGGTTGCTAGATAACCATTAACGTCTTTTTCAAGTAAAATATCTAAATATTAAACAGATGTGTCAGACTCTGTGGTATCTTTTATTTTAAGCTACTCACGATGATAAATAACCATTGTTAATTGAAAAATACGTCGTCGACATATATGGCACGCCAAATTCCGAAATGAGCAAAACATAGTTTCACAGTCGATAAACTATGTTTACAGACTGTAAACTATAGTTAACAACGTTAATCTATATTTTACATCTGTAAACTATAGTTAACGCGATAATCAATGTTTCACAACCGTTAACACCGAAAACTATGGCACGCCAAATCCACAAAAATGAGCAAAACATAGTTTCACAGTCGATAAACTAGGTTTATCGATTGTAAACTATAGTTTACGGACTGTAAACTATGGTTAACAACGTTAATCTATATTTTACATCTGTAAACCATAGTTAACGCGAAAATCTATGTTTCACAACCTTAAACTATACTTAACATCGAAAACAATCATTTGCGATTGCAAAACATTGATTATCTGATAAATACAGTTTCACGATTTGTAAACTATAGTTTACAAAACGTTAACTATAGTTAACGATCGTAAATTATAGTTTACAGACGTGAATCTATGTTTATCAACAAAATCTATAGTTAACGTTTTATTTCAGACAGATAAACTTAGATTAGCATTCGTAAACTATAGTTAACAACCGTTATAACACTATAGTTTACGGACTGTCAACTATACTTAACAACGTTAATCTATATTTTACATCTGTAAACTATAGTTAACGCGATAATCTATGTTTCACAACCGTAAAGTATACTTAACACCGAAAACAATCATTTGCGATCGCAAAACATTGATTATCTGATAAATACAGTTTCATGATTTGTAAACCATGGTTTACAACTCTTAACTATAGTTAACTATTGTAAATTATAGTTTACAGGCGTGAATCGATGTTTATCAACAAAATTTATAGTTAACGTTTAATTTCAGACAGATAAACTTAGATTAGCATTCGTAAACTTTAGTTAACAACCGGTAAATATAGTTTTACAGATGAAAACTATACTTAATGAATCGTTAACTATAGTTTACGGTTTGTAAACTATAGTTTACAGTCGATAAACCTTGTTTATAAATTGTGAAACTAGGTTTAGCTCATTTTTGTGAATTTGGAGTGCCATAGACATATCTAAATCTCGAGTAGAAGGCCACATTAAGTGTTTTCTTCTTTTCACGTGTTTTCTTCTTTTTCACGTATACCCGACGAAATATTACCGACTCGGCGTTAACAGTAATCAAACAGTCATTCAATCTTTTCACATATAAGATTTTGGACAAACTCTGCTTCAGATGAATAGTTAAATAGGTTTACTTATAGCGATGCGCAATTGGTACCAATGGTAATTCAAAAAGATTGTCTAGTCTCCAAAACCACATATATATTGTCAATCAGAAACTCAAGCATATTTTGATATCAACTTCAGAGTACTTGTGTGTACAATACGAAATGTGTGGGTTTTTTTAAGAAAATAGTTTTGCAAATGACCAATGACAAGATAAATAAATTTCAGAGTTCTGGTTTTATTTAGAAGGCAGCAGCTGTCAATGATATAAAAAAAGCCTGGACTTTTATTCATAGTGGGGAATGGTTGTATATAAAGTTGAAAAGTCGTAAGTTTTATGCTGACAGTTTTGGTAAAAATCTTGTGATTTCAAATTGTCCAATTAAGGACCAAACACGCTAGGAAATATTTTTTTCCTTCTTCGTTTCTTTAGAATTTTTAAGTATTCACCTCTGATTTAAACCACCATTTTTTGAAGATATCAGAATTCCGTTTGATTTGCTCAAAAATTCAATCCTTGTTAATTATGATGGCATAAACAGTTTTACAGTAACTGTTGAACAAAGTTTATCAATCATAAGCCATGGAGTATATAGTTACCAAAGGATCTGTCTGTAGTTCAAAATGTGGTTGTTTTGTTAATAAATTATCGTTAATAAATTTAATTAACATTCGGTGACCATAGTTCAGAGTTGTAAATCACTTCTTATGATGCATCAAATGACCTATGTTTTATATTTTGTGAATTTTTAACATAGTCAATGATACGTTTTACTTATAAACTTATTTAATACCAGGCAACTAATTTAATACAGTCGTGAACTTAAGTTTATAATTAACATTTAATTTTATTAAACTCGTAAATTACAGTTTTCTTAATCTTCAATGAAAATACTGTAGAGAAGTCAAATTTAATGATACTGTAAACTGCCTCTCCGTATCTCCGATTTATCAAAACCAATGTTATAAATTATAATTTGAATTGAAGATAAGGTAATTGTTGAGGATTGTGAACTATATAGTTTCAAAAAAATAATAATACAAATCATAATTTCATATATATATAATTATTGAGACAAGCCAGAATGGACGATTAAAAATCTTACATACAAGAAAATTTTTAAAAATCTCCTTTGCAACAACAGAACAGTCATGATTGATCATATTTTTAGGGAAGCATACGTAGGTTGTGTAGATTCAAGTTTGTTCAAATCATAACCTCCTAGTAGGATTGGTCCACCATGGAAAAAATAAAGTGCCACGCCACAGCATGATACGCCCGTCAAAAAATTACACAATTATCTTTAACAGTTTAGAGTGCAAGAAAATCACGTCAACCTTGATTCTAAGATTTCCATGATTTTTCCATTTTTAAAAAAAAAAATTCTTTATCCAACCCCTGTGCTGTAGGCATAATTATAACAAATATTACATAACTGATAGATTTCTATACTGTTTGTGTTAGACTTTGTCAAATGCCGGCCATCATAATAAACAATATCAAATTAGTCTTAACAACTTAATCTATGCCAAATAAATTTTGAAAAGAAAGGCTGGCCATCAAATGACATATGCTATAAACTGACCAGCAGTTCTTCTGTCTAATTCTCAAAGGATACAGATAAGGCAGGGCTTGATCAGATAGCCTTCCTACATTGAACTCATTAATTAATCTTTGACTGGATGCTTGTCTACTCATTACTCCCTAAATATTAATGGATCTGCACTTTTTATCCTAAAACACTTTTAAAACATATAAAATACTCCATGATTTCTTTTTAGATTTAATGCCAGACAGGTTTTATATTTAATTCATATGGACAAGTAGGCATGCTGATTCAACCCCACCCCTTAAAATTAGTTTTTAATTAATTAATATTATATAATATCAGATTATTAGTTTATTATGCAATATCAAATAAGTTTTAATTACTTTTCATCAAATTCATTTTAAAACTTAGGCTAGCTAACAAGAGCTATTTTTAATCTAACAGCTAGGCTGGCTGTCCATTTGCCCAATACTCAAGGGACATAGATAACACCAATGCTCTACTAGTAACCTCCTCACACTAAACTCATTAATTTCTCTCTAATTTGACATGCAACTTTCTGCTATCAAAATTCTTCTTGACCAGTGCTTGATAATTATGCCCATGGGACAAACTGAATTCCTCTCATTAACATTGACATTTGTTAAAGATTGCTGTAAAGTATATGATGAAAAAAATAAGTTTTTACTTGATTTAATACTTTTTAATAAGGATACAACTCTATTTTTTACATTTCTAGGATTATGAAATTTAAAATTTAAAAAACTTAGTTTTTTTTAAAAATTCACTAAAATTTAAGGTCACAGTGACCTTGAAATAGGTCGCGACACACCTTCTACCTAAGATGTATACTTTTGCCAAGTTTGATAGCTCTAGGTCTAATAGTTTTCTAGTTATGAGCCGGACAGGATTTTTCCATATTTGGCCATAGCATCTTTATTAAAGGTCAGAGCGACCTACTTTTTGTGCGCGACACACCGTCTACCCAAGAAGTATCAGTTGACAAAGTTTGATAATCCTAGGCCTAATAGTATTGAAGTTATGAGCCGGACACGAATGGACAGACGGACAGACGGACGGACGGACATGAAGCCTATAACATAATACGTCCCGTCTTAAGACGGGCGTATAACAAGTTTAACATAGGAATATGTATTGGAAAAAAATCTTTAACAATCTTCTTCTCAAGAACAACAAAGCCATGATTGGTCACATTTGCCATATATGGAAGCATTCTCAGGTAGTGTAGACTCAAGTTTTTGTTTTCAAATCATGGCCCCCAGTTGGTGGGTGGGGTCACAATGGATGATCAAAATTTCATCTAAAAGTATACAGGAAAAATCTTCTTTTCAAGGACGAAATAACATTGATTGGTTATTTGTGAAGATTCAACTTTGCTTAAATGATAACCCCACTACCCCTTTTTAGGTAGGTTGGGACCATGGGTCTCTTGTCTGTAATTCAGTATAAAATAAAACAAAATTTTAACATTTTATTCATATAGTTGTTTTTCTTTAATAAAATCAGTAACAGTTTATGAAAATATCAACAATTTGATACCTACAACCACAAGTGGTGGATGAATGCAGGCTTTTGTAACTTTTGAATTGTTCCTCTGCCAAACATTCCACCACTTTACACCACACATAGGTCATACATGTATACACTGTACATAACTAACACATGAAACATAATGCCAATCAGTTCTCAACAATTTTATCTTCAATTCACCATGCACTGCTTGCAGCAATTTCTCATTGACCAACATGTAGAGCACAAGCATTCCACTTAAATTTCTCTCTGGGAGTAATAAATATTTCATTTTTAAATAGACTTTCAGCTCAATTACGGTAAAAACATTTTATTCAGGAAAAGATCACAGCCAGAAGTCATGCAATGAAATTTAGACTGGTTTGACCAGACAATGAGCACCAATGAACAATGGCCATTCTTGTTATCCAATGAATGAGGGTCAATCCCATTGTTCAATGAATGTGGGTAAATCCTGTCATCCAATGAATGATGGCTATTTGAGTCGTTCGATCTCAGTCAGACTCCATGTCCTCTTCTTCGTCCTCCTCGGTGCCATTGACTTGGGCGTGGTCTGTAGCCCCCTCCGTATCCGACAAAAATAAATCATCAAAATCCTACAACAGTTAGATAAAGGTAGTGTACAGATTTAGGCAAAGAAAGACAACTTGTGAAATAATGTTTATTTGTATATTTCAAGTTGAATTGTGCATTTGCGGTCCTTCGGATGAGACAGTATAAATTGGGGCCCCATTTCGCAGTACGTACTGGCACGAAAAAGATCCCTCCATGCTGAATGGCCCCGAGTGCCAAGTATAGGTCAAAATTTGTAGCTCTCCACCAGCAAATGGTGGCGTTTCCATATGAGTGAAAAATTCTCGAGAGGGACGTTAAACAACAATAAATGAATGAATGAATGAATGAATTGCGCTTTTTTTTTTACCTCTGTGTCTGATCTCTCTGGCATCAAGTTGTCTATGGCCATATCATCATCTGAGGACTCTAAAACATAAATATTTTGTTACTTGTCAAGTTGATTTAATATTGTATTGTTATCTATTTTTCTCCATCCTTAAATTTGAATATTTTACAGTATCTATTAATGAAAAGCCTTTTACCTTCCTGATACATAAGAAGTGGTCTCTGATCTGGGGTAACTTCTTCCTCCTGCTGAGCTTGGCTTGCAATCTGTTATATAGGTAAACTAACTTGAAGAAATATGTGTATGCATATACAGTATATAAATTATATTACTTATTTACTTCTACAGTATTTTTCACCAAAAACAAAGATTTTAAACAACCGATTTCAATTTTATATGAATCTACATAAATGTTAAATTCTTTTCTTTTTTCCCTGAATTTTTCACAATATTTGACATAGATTCAGATTTAACCTTTATCAAAAATCTGATGTCTGCCAAAAACACATTTAACAATACCTGTGATAACATTAGCTCTAGTTTTCCTTTCAGTTTAGACAAGCGGTCCACTAATCTGGTCCGTGAATCCATTGACTGATACAAGACACTCAGGTTATTTACCATGTCAGGAAACTACAATTAATACATACCACATTTAAACGTTTTAAAAAACATACCTACATTGTATGTAAGGATTTAAACACCTCTTTAGTTTTTGGTCAAACATTTCTTTAAGTAGTGATTTCAAATTGAAAATATATTACTATAAGGTTAACTTAACTAATATTATTCCTAACAAGCTATTTTAAATTTACATTTTAAATGTAGACATAAGCTATTACATCATCTCTTTGCAACTATCCAGTAAATTAACTAGCATAATAATGAACTGTGCATTCATGAAAACAACATAATTAAATTGACGAATGACAAAAGACAAGGTCTGCAAGATTGTGAAAAACAAATCTCTATGCAGATCATACATGTATTTGTAGAAATGTAATACCGTAAATCTGGAAATTTTTGCGTCGATTTTATTTTGCGAATTCGGGTCAAAATGCTGTTGATTAAATTTTACGTTTCAAAATTTTGCAAAGGACCACTGCTTTGTTTACAGTTTCTTATTGGTAATTTATTTTTAAGGAAAATATTTTTGCGAATGCAATGAACTCGCAGATTTGCTAAAAATTTATCTACAGCAAAAATTTCCAGATTTACGGTATGTATTTTTGGCAGAAACTGCCATACTTGAATTAAAGCTACATACTGTAATCAGGTAAGAAGTGTGAACAGTAAGCAGAGTCTTTAACCATTTTACATATAATCCACCTCTGCAAATACAAAATAAACACTTGACATAAAATTCCATGGCAATAAACAGAAGTTAAACCAGAAAACACTTATACATGTTTAATTAAAACATCAGGAAAAAGCTCATACAGGCAGTGAACTGCTGCCCAATTCCAGTTAATATTTTATATGTGAAATAAAATGTGGTTCAGATTGAAACATTCAGCGATTATAACATACTTTTCAGATGGTCCTGATACACAACTTGTCAGTTCTTTAACCAGAGGAACAATAGCCTGAACTGGAAGCATCTTGATGGTGTTGGTTATAATGGTGTCACTGGTTGGCCTGCCCAAGACACTCTAAAATAATAAAATAATCTTACTTTTTATTTACCAGGTTCTTTAAAGATTAAAATGATGAATTAAATGTGTACAAATTAATAAGGGATTGCAAAACTGGCACTGCATCAGATATAAAGATCAACATGACAGCCATGGAATTGTATGGGGTGAGTAGCCCCTCCCTAGACTGTTCAGTAGGATCCATTGTATACATCATAAACAGTTTATACTACATTATGGCCAGAAGATGTGTCAGTTCTTACTTTGAGAATGTTTTTGTCTTCGCTCTGTAGACCCTGGGTCAGCAGTCTTACTAGTGTGTCGGCTTTAGGGGGTTCCTTTGAGGTCTCTGGTTTATTTATACTGATGGCATTCAGCCTCTCTTCCATGTTCATCTAAAAATTATTCAAATCAAGGGTTACTGTTAGATCATAATTCAAAGAACTATTACTAATGAATGCAATTGCTTATTTTATCACAAAGTAATCAAAATAGAGAAAAATATGTACATGTAGTCTACAATGCATCTACAACTATTAATGAATTCTTATCTTAATTTTTTTTTCTTTTGCACAATTACTGTAAATCACTTTTTATGCGCGAGAACTTTATTTTCACATAATTACAGAAGACAGTGTGCTTGCGAAAATTTAATTCTCAAATATAATAGTAACTCTTAGGTATAAATAGAGCAATAACCACAATTCGTGAAAATTTTGTCTTGCTTATCAAGAATCTATGCCTATCTCACGAAAATTTAGTGATCTACAGTATTCTAAAGAACCTTCCAGCATTAATAATTTCAATTAAGAATGTGCTTGCTAATTCATACTATGATGGGTCACAAGGTTAAAACAATTCTAAACCTTACATCTGATACAGATGGTTTCCTTTTCCTTTTTTCCTTCAAAGAAGGTCCACTAGCAACAGTGTTCTCAGGAGCAAGCACAGTAACATCACTGGAAACAGCTGGCGTCTTTAACTACAAATTCAAAGACTCTTCAATTAATACTTACTCTTTTCTTATTCAGAAAAAATCCAAATTTAAATGTCCATGAAAATAAATAGACAATCATCTATTTTGGTTGATAAATGTATATATCTAAGTTAACATTCTTTCAAACAAAATGCAGTCAAATCTCCTTGTAATGAAGCCAATAAAAAAGTTCTGAGGATTCTTCAGAATCCAGAATATAATACTTACAGAATAAGGGGTTATGATTTCTAAATCACATGTGGTATTTGAGATATCAATGTTCAAGCTACTGAAGTTCAATTGTGCTTAGAATTATGATCTATAGATCTAATACTTGACTACTTAAAAGTTTTTAAGAGAATGTATTACCTTTGAGACATCAGCCTGCTTTTTCACTGAAGATAACACAGGTTCATCTCGTATTAAACACATATCTGAACTTGACATATCCAAGACCTGAAAAGAAACAAAAGGTACAACTGCAGTCTAACCCTTTAAAATGAGTAAGAAAGCTATGAATTCATACATGATTTTCCATTATAGCCTCCATACTTAATTTGATTTAAGAGAATTCATTTAACTATGTCTCTCTCTCTTTCTCTTGCTCTCTACATACAATCTTACCACTTTTTCAAACACAGGTTTGAGGTAATTTCCATACACCAACAGGAGGCGCTGGTCCTCACACAGATGAGTGGCCAGTATGGAGATAGGTTTAGGAATAGAGTCACTGCCCCCTGATGAGGCTATCTGGATTGTCACTTTAGGTTTAATAGGTTTCTTCACTTTTCTACACAGAAAATATTTTGTCAGATTTTTATCATTCTCTGCATTCAATCATTAAAAAGGCAAAAAAAAAAAAAAATTAAAAATAGTTTATCACATTTGTTGTTACTGATTACTTGAACAAATTGATGTAAATCCCCTACCCATTCATTGTGTGGTCAAATACCAACACTTGCCCACTTCTTGTCACAGCAGCTAATATTACCTAAAATACATTTTACAATTTAATTTTCCAAACAAAAAAAAATTTACTTTACACATATATACATGTACTTTTTAAAACTTTTGAAATAGGTTTTTAAATTGTTTTTTGAAAAAGTGGTAGCATTTTTCCCCTTTATATGAAATTCAAAAGACAGTGATCAAGTATACAAATTCACCGACCTCTTCCTGTATTTTCTGTAAATCTAGCATAACTGGTTCCTCTGGGAGTGAAAATGAGGCTATAGAACTTTTATCTTTCACTGAAGAGTTTACTTGCCTACAAAAATGAGATGTATTTCTTTGGTGATTTGTATATATTTAGTTAACATTTTTATAAACTGCATCATAAAAAAAAAATTGTAATAAGAATCAGCAATAGAGTTTATATAACAGCCAAATGCTAGTATATCTTCAATTTCAGCAAATTATAGGAAACTTCATGGCATCTTAAGTTTTTTTTTAAATTCAATAACATACCAGACATTGACAAGTCTGTCATTCAAAGCTGCTGATAAGAAATAAGTTCCCTCTGGACTCTCTGGAAGTTCTGTCCGACTAGGGAGTATGGGAAGTAACCGGAACACCTCGGTAGCATGACCAGTAAATTTCTGCACAAGAAACATGATTTTATTTAAATTTCTAACTATGGACTGCATAAAATGATACAGTGATATAAATTAACTACTAGTATATCAATATAATGTGGAAAAAAAAAAAATTAACAAATAGAAATTATTGTTTATCATATTAATTACCACACATATCTTATATTTAGTAAGTTGATACAATTTTACAAAAAAATATTTTACCATAATTCATGGTAAATTTGTTATAGTGCAATTTTGAAATTGTTAGATGTAAAAATATTCATAAAAGACATTTAACAATGTACTTGATTTGCCAGAAATTGCCTTCCGCTGAAAGTCCTAGACAGAATGCATAGACAAATGAGATACATATACATTATAACACTACAACGCAAGGAACTCAATAAAGGTTTTTTAAAAGTACTATTTTCAATATCATTCAGTATATCCCATCACTATCTTTAATATTTCAGTCACCTACCTTAAGTACACTATAAGTCTCTAGATCCCACAGCTTGATTGATCTTCCTGATGACAAAAGGTGATTCTGAGCACAGAGACAAATAGAATGTATGCTTCCACTGTCACCTTTCCATTTGCTGAAAGATCAAGACAGAAAAATCAGATTTAGACTACATTGCTGTTAGTCTAACTAACAAAATTATTCCTTGGTTATAAGCTTATATTTTCAAAAACCAATGCAATTGGAAAATCAGTTAAACACTTGACATCTTAACACAACTGTTATAAGAATGTCAAATTCAATTTTATTAAGCTCTTTTCACTGCTTTTGAAGTTTGTAGACCTGCATTTTATTGAACTTTTGGAGATGGTATAAGATCATTACTGTTTGGCTTTTCCAGATTTGACATTCCACTGGATGATATGTCTGTCACAGGAACAACTGATAACGGTGTTGTTTTCTGGATGCCAGCACACATCATTGACAGTGTCTGCATGACCCTCTTCCTACAAAAGATTATCTGTTCCTTCAATTTCAAAAAAAGTGTGCATGGATTTTGAAAAAGTTTAACTCTTCTAATAATGTAAAAGCTTCCATTTTTACTGGTTAAGAAAGTTTCCAGTAACTTTTAAATTAGTTTATTCCTTTGAATCCTTTACCTGATTAATTTTAAAGATACTTTGTTGCCTCTATTGATTACACGCAATTTCAATTTCATTGAACCACTATACATTGATTTAATTTAGCTCTGTATAATCTGAACTCATTATTACAAATATTTACAAGCAGGCACATGAGGCACCCTATGTTTCTTTGATTTAAAATGCGTGAAAAGTCATTGAGAATTTTTTAGAAATCAGTTAGCCTTAATTTCACTAAAAATGACGCAAGATTACCATAATGGTTTTGACATCTCCTTTAACAATGCTGTAAATAAGGATGCTTCCTGCTGTTGTTCCCACAGCAATTAAATCATATTGTTCTGTCACAGCTGTACCACCAGATTTTCTTCTTTTCTTTCGGCCTGGTGTGTCCTTTACAAAGATAAAAATATTGTATAAAGGCAGAGAATATAAGCACCTCCCCCAAATTTACCTTCTCTAAGGACCCCCCCCCCCCAATCAATCAAGCAAATCCAATTTGAAATTAAATGCTAGAAACTGATGGACATTTAGTTCTTTATCTCTGTGCATACCTTGTTGATTAGGTTATAATATTTTTTCAATGTTGATTTTGATTCAAAGAAGAGTTAATTGTGGTGCGGGTACACAAAACTAACCTGTACATTGATTTTACGATAAATTGAAATTGTTGGTGCACATTGAAGTCATTATATAAGTTAAAAGCAGGGTCAATAATATTTTACTTCGGCTCAACATTTGAGAAATGAATTTTCAAGACTGACTGCTTTCATGAACAAAAACTAATGTTGGGTTAAAAATGAGCCCAATGCAGAAGCTTGATGATGAGTATTACTTATCATTACTTGGGAGAGAGTGGAAGTTGTGTAAAACTGGAAATTTTTTACTCGTACAGGGGAAGTGGGGTGGTGTAATAAGGTAGACAGACTACTCGGCCCAACGACACCTCGGCCCGTGCTGGTTGACACCTCGGCCCTGACAGGTCGGCTCAAAATCATTGACACCTCGGCCCATACCAAAGACTGCTCGGCCCATTAGGAATAAGATTAAATTTAGTTTGTTTTAATGAGTTGTTTTTTTTTTTGTATTTTCCCTGTCATGGTAATGTAAATGTATACTATGTATTTTTAATCACTATACGTTTACTATAAATATACGATAATTTCAGTATTTTCTAACAAACCACAGCAAAACATCAAATTACAATCCGTTGATTGGGAGGTAACAGTTCTATTTATTTATTGACTTTGTTGTTTATTACAATACAACATAATACATTAATATATTTGTTAGCCATTTTAAAGAAAAAATACGCATATTTTAATGTTTAATTTTAAAAACTCATATTTTTTTCAAATCAATTCAATAATATCAACAATGGTTTCTTAATTAAAGGAACTTTTCAATAACATTAACTCCCAATTGTGGCTTCTCATAATTAACTCCTCATAGTCACCACCCCCTATGACACGCGCTCGAGACTCTAAAGGATGCACTGCGTCTTGTTTGTTTAATGATTAGCACTTATAATCAAGCTACCAATGGATCGTCTTTCTTTAATTACCGTCAATTTGCCGTCTTGGAAGATTGCAAATGTATTAAATTAATTTTCTTTTGCATTTCATAGATATATAACAACATAAATAATAAATATATTTAATTAAAATAATATATTTCTGTTTGGACCGAGGTGTCTTTTATGTGGGCCGAGGTGTCTTCAAATTTGGGCCGAGCCGTCGGAGCCGAGATGGCAATGGGCCGAGGAGTCGTTGGGCCGAGGTGTCGTTGGGCCGAGCAGTCTGACATTCTGTAATAAGCTTCTAACAAATCTGTCATCATAGGCTATCTTTTTACATGAATTAATATGTAAATTATATAAATATTTCAAACACCGATCATAACTGAGGTTCCATTTACAACAGAAGCAACTGCCACACCAAAATATTCTAATCAGGGACCTGATTCTAATACACTATTTAAAACCCCGGGCCCTTGATGCTGGAAGTTGCATTTAACTTCATAATACGAGGGGAGTAGTTATGCGTGCTTACAATATCTTCTAGCACAAAACTTCAAAAATAAGCTATCACTAATTTCTGCTCTCTTTCTGCTGACAATGTAAGACAAGATGAAAATATTATTGAAAAGTTTAACACATTTTCTATACCAGGTTTCTTTTTGGTCCCCATGAAAGACACGTGCACGTCGCTGACAAGTGTGCACTGGGTGTATATTCTTGCTTTAAGACACCATTGTCTGCTTCCCACAGCGTCAGCACCCCATCAGGACTGGAATAAATGCTATATTGACTGTTGTCCGAGATCGCAAATGGTGTGATGGAGGCCATTTTCAACACGTGTTTGGCTTTGCGCATGCTCCAGTGAAAGTAAATACTAATTGGTGCATGATGAATTCACCCTACAAAAATAGAAAAAAATATTTGTAATTTAGTCGGTTGCCAATGATTTCATAAATTTCAATTAAAAAATTTAAATAAAATATAAGAACGTAAATATCATTGCCTTTTCCCGATAAAATAAAAAAAATGTTTTCATCGAAAATAATTTTATTATTGTTGATGTGATATTAATTGCTTGGATTTCTCTGCATTTCAATGAAAGTCGTCTGATTGAAGTAATTAAAATTCAAAACTATTTCTTAGAATCTAGAAATCTAAAACAAATATTTTTTGCATTTTTTGGATTTTTTACTTTATTTTCTTCCTTCTTCATTACTGTTATTAGTCTTTCCCCAAATTCATTTCCGGCTTTCTGCATGTAAACATTGGTGAAACCCAAGGATCTGAAAAAGGGTATATATAGAGGAATGTAGAGCCATTGCAGTTTATTTTTGTTAAGAAAATTTTAAAATGTAAAATATGTTATCTTAAGATTCTCCCGTGATACTGTATATTCACCCCTTTTTATGCAATTTTGCAGATGTACATTACTCGAGTTAAACTTGCAACTTTAGTGGTCATGTGATAGGCCTACTGCAGGTCCAGCACGATACCCTGATAAAGGTATATAGCTTGGTAGAGCTATATAGCTTTATCAAGGTATTACAAATATCTTGATCAAGGTATTTTATGTAAAGAAAATCCAAAATAAATTCTTTAAAACTTTAAAAGTTGAATTATGAGTTGTGCCTTGTGGTCAGTGTGTTCACTCATGCATGAAAAGTACTGGGGTATCAAAAAGACAGCCAACAAGACACTGGGCTTCATCAGGCGGAATTTGAGGGGATGTCGGACATCTGCAAGATCCGCAGCATACCAGGGACTAGTTTGACCAATCCTAGAATAAGCCTGTGCAGCATGGGATCCCTGGAGTTTCAAGCAAGTCCAACAGCTTGAGAAAGTGCAAAGAAGAGCAGCACGATTTGCCACCAAGAACTATTATGATTACAACCCTGGCAGCGTTACCCAGATGCTTCAAGATCTACACTGGGAACCATTACAAACAAGAAGAATGAAGATAAGTCTCATTTTGCTCTACAAGATCGAGCACGCTTTGTTGGCCATTCCTGCAGATATGGACCTGACATCCAGTGACAGAAGGACTAGAGGCAGCTACATGTACCGTCTACCACACACTAGGATTGATGTGCATGGATATTCCTTCTTTTCGAGGACAATTCTAGTAGAGGTGTAACAATACAGCAATACATCGATACGTATTATCGCAAGGTCTCACGATACGCATATCGTATCGCCATGTATGTATCGTGATACAGTACAAGTTAATGTTCATTGTTTTATTTTAAAATTCTTTATCAAAACTGTGAAATTCAATGTTACAAAATGATTGAAAACAAGGTAACAATGAAAAAATATAATGCTTAGACTATATGCCCTCCTCTAAATAACTTTGATTTTGGGTCTCAAGATAGTTTTCTTTAATATTTTCTATAACTGTAGAAGTTATCAAGCAAGTATACTCAAAGATATCATAAGTTTTAACTGTTGACAGCTGTATCATGATACATGTTGTATCGCAAGACCATATCGTGATATGTATCGTATCGTTAGATAGCTTGCGATACTCAGGCCTAAATTCTAGACTGGAACAACTTACCATCTGTGGTTGCCTCAGCACCAACGTTAGAGTCCTTCTGGACACAGCTGGACTCATATACGAGGTGCAAGCTGCCCACAAACACCAACTAAGTGTGCCAGTTTTTAACTTTTATTGTACAAAGTGCCCTGATGGGGTTTTTAGCCTTGTCCGTCGTGTGTGACAGACCGAGCACAACGCTTTAGCTAGAGTTAACTCGTAAAGAAGAAGAAAAGAATGTTTCCTCACAGGACATGCTTTAATACATGTATTGATTTCTTTGTGTTTGATTACTTTACTTGCATGACTGACAAGAACTCAGAACTTGACTTACACAGTTTCAGTATTTTTTTTTTTTTGAATTTTCATTACATGAAATACCTTGATCAAGGTATTTGTAATACCTCGATAAAGCTATATAGCTTCATCAAGCTATACCATTATCGGGGATTTGCGCTGGACCTGTACTGTAGACAATACTTGTCTTTAAAAAAAATTAAAGGTGTAAACCATTTAAAATATTCACTAGTATAGCTACCCAAGTTGGACTGTATAACAGTTTCTATACACCACAGAGGGATTTAGTTATACACATGTATACAAAAAGAGTAATCAAATTATACGCAACTATCCTGGCACATTGGATTTTTTTTGTTTTTGTTTTTTACTTTTTTAAGAATTATTCTTCATTTATTGCAGAGTCTTAAATACATGTATTATTCTAAGAACATCGTGGGTTAGAAAGATAATTTATGCATCTGTCAATGAAATTAAATTGTACTGGGAGAGGAGAAAAGTGAAACTGGACCAGACTGGTCTATAGATAGTCAAGCTACCTGAATCTACAGTCAGGTGCTCTAACAACAGATATCTGGCCACCACTGATTGAACCTGTCAGACTATTACATTCTTCCCTCTTTAAAGGTCTTTAATTGAATGACACCTAACCAGGCTTTTCCCTGGCTTATCTTTCAACTGTCACATCCTGGTAATGGCACCAATGTAACGGTAGAGGATAAAAATGAAGTGGACTAGACTGCAAGTCATACCCAGGTCCCCTGAATCTCCAGTCAGGTGGTCTGCCAACTGAGCTATCAGCCACCATTGATGGAACCTGCCTGACTGCCACAATATTATCCAAATTACAGTTTTATGTTCACTTTATTTATATGTCATATCAGAAGCATGCTGCAATTTTAAAGCATCTTGTACATGCATTATTAATCTAAGTAAATAAAGTATGGATACTCTCTCAGTATTTATTGTGAACATCTATAGGACATTCTACACTAGGAAAATATTATCATTTGTTTTCAATATGTCCAGCAAAAACATTTAAATAGCTTGCATATTTTAGTAAAAGGTGATACATTGACTGTACTCTCCCTGAGTGGCTCTGCACTTTGTTGAAAATTTTTCTGAGTCAGAAAAAATACATGTACTATAAAATTTTTGAAGAAAATGGACAAAAAGGAGAGACTCTCTCCATGTATACAACAATTACCATTAAACTAGTAGTGTGATATAATACTATGTTACACTTTGTTAATACACTACTGTGGACAATACTGAGTGCTTACTCAAAACCAGCTGATCCTCCAAAACTGTCAATGGAATTTACTTCCACAGAATTGGTCCAGTCACCCATAGTAGATAATACCAGATATAGCTGTGTAATTTCATTTACTTAGATAGAATTTTTTTTCACATGCATACATGTATATTTATTAATCCTGCCTCTGTTGATGTCTGGGAACTTTCATTGGTCAAGAAATATACTGTATATAAAAGCACAGCATAATTTTTTTTTTTAATAAAAATCAGATGTTTCTCCTTGTGGCATCATGCAAGTTCATGTATTTAGTCTTATATATGTTACATGAATATCTCAGTAATGTTGAAATTTCTGCAGCATTTATAGATGAAACATTGTATTACTCTCAACCAAGTATATGAGAATTGCTGAAAAACTCTCAGTGGATGGAAAATATAAACCTATATTTAATATTTTACAGTTGTGAAATGCCATCTTGAATCTCTCATCATTTGAGCTTTATAAGAATCTCAAACCAGACCAGCTGAAATGGAATCTGAAGAACAAGAATCCTTAATACCTCGATCTAGACAACCCCCACCACCAGACAGGCTAGTAAAATATGAGTTTTCTGTAATAAATAGAAATCTGACAATACATGAACAAAGAATGCTTCATTTTTTTATAAATCTGTGTGTAACTTAAAAAACATGGAATATATTATCTTAGGTCACTCTCCTAAGAACAAAAATCAGAGAGATCTGCAGAGAAAGAAAGCAAAACTATGCAATTTTCTAGTACATGTATATCATTTGCTGAGATTTACTAAAGTTGATTTAAGTTAAGTGGGAAAACAATTATGAAAAAATACTTGATTTATTATATCCCTGATTGGTTAAGGGAAGTGTAGGAGTATTTTACTTTGATTCCTGAAAGTCATTAAAAGCCTTCAGTATAGTTAATTACTTTCATAATGTTACAAATTCCATTGATTTCTAAATTTGTTCATTTTTTTACTCCTTGATACAGGTTTAATGCTGTTTTCATTGTATTCTACTTTATTGGTATTGGGTCATTGCTTCCTTGGAATTTCTTCATTACTGCAAATAAGGTATGTTCATGTTTAATTAAATAGCTCTTTAAGTTTATATCATAGTAATCTAATGAACACATTGATTTTAAATTTCCTTTTCTTTCTTTAATATTAAATCATATTCTTCCCAGAGGAGAACTTTATGACTTTTTTCTCTGCAGTATTTCCAGTACAAACTCAGGAATACTTCTCTCCCCTGGGATGATGGATTTTTTAAAACTGATCTTCAGTTCAACTTTGAAAGCTCAATTACCATTGCATCAACTGTGCCAAATGTTTTGTTTAATGTCATCACAGCCATTATGGCAGCCAGGTACACTATATCTTAAATTAAGATGATTTTTGAATAGAGTGATTAGAAAGTTTGGAATATGCTGTATGATTATGAAATGGTGTGAAAAAAGTTTTCATCATGAAAGAAACATATCTATTTACATGTAAATTTTGATAAACTGTTTAATTGTGGTTTTAAAATGTTCATAAAATAAAAGGATGAATTTTTTTGTTAAATGGGAGGACTAGGGATAATATTGATATTCACTGTTTTAAATTTTGCATATCTTGAAATTTTTTCAGAATTCCGCTGAAAGGGAGAATGGTGTTTTCTAATGTTACTGTCGTAGTTGTATTTATGATTACTCTAGCATTGGTGAAAATTGACACTGACCACTGTAAGTATACATGTATTTCAAGTCTCTTTCATCTTTATTGTAAGATATACAGTAAACAATATCATTTTCAAAAGATAATAGGATAACATTTATTTGTGAGGAAGAATATTTAGATATCATTCAAGAAATAGTTAAATATTGAAGATAATTTGAATTTTCTGTCAACAGTTTTGTGATTTGTTATTCAACACTTTTCAACTGTCAACCGTTTCGTGATTTTTTATTCTTTAAAGATGAAGCAAATAAAATGTTATTTGCTCTACTTATAACTGTATTGTTTTGATAAACTGTTTAATTATGGTTTTAAAATCTTTTTAAATCTTGATGTTAAGTCTTCTACATGTATTACATGTGGAAGACTTTAACAAAATACCTAGTTATCTGTTTTATCAAATGTATTTTCATGCCTGAGAACATTGATAAAATGCTTGTTTTCTTCCTATTTTCAGGGCAAACAATTTTTTATTCCATGACTTTGTTGTCAGTGGTCATTCTGAGTGGTAAGTTTATGGGATTATTTTTGCTCTATCTTTTTTATTATACTTCTATATTCTTATAAACTGCTTTAAAGTGAGTCATTATAATGTGACTTAGTCCATTGATGGATATTTTTCCTAAAAATTCTGTTCAAAATATTTTGCATGCTACACGTAGAACATGCATATACAGTAAAACTCGTTTAGTTCGAACACGGAAACAGCAAATTCACTGATATAGGGAAGTTTTTGTGGGTCCCCGGCAAAATTCTTAACAAATCTTTGTAAGATTTTATGGTTATAATGAACTCTGATATAACAAATTTCCGGATATAGGGAACTGGTTTTGAGTCCCGTTGAGGTTAAATATAATAAAGTTTACATCTTTAATAACAAACTTTCAAAGATTATAAAAAAAATGATAAATTAAACTGACTTCATTTCCTTTTAGCATTTGTATATAAAATTCAATTCATGATAAAACCTTAGTTATGGAAGATATGTTTTGTAATATTTGCTTCCCTAACATATTTGGTAGTAATACTTGAAGGAAAACATGCATATTGCGAATTCGCTATGATGGTTATACGAATTCGTTATACGAATTCGTTATACCATATTGAGGTTAAATATAATAAAATTTACATCTTTTATAACGAACTTTCAAAGACTATAAAAAAAATGATAAATTGAACTGACTTCATTTCCTTTTAGCATTTGTATATAAAATTCAATTCACGATAAAACCTTAGTTATGGAAGATATGTTTTGTAATATTTGCTTCCCTAACATATTTGGTAGTAATACTTGAAGGAAAACATGCATATTGCGAATTCGCTATGATGGTTATACGAATTCGTTATACGGATATAATGAATTACGGATATAGCAAATTAAATTCACAGGTCCCAAGGACTTCTCTATAACCGAATTTTACTGTATTACCCTTGTTCTGTAATATTGTGCCTTTTTTGAATTTTGATAAATTACAATGTAGTATTAATATCCAATTTTTGGCTCATTTTTATGCTTCTTGTTCTTGAGTTTACAATTGTGTTATTGATAGAATCATGCATGTCCTTTTTGTTCATAAAATCATTTCAAGATATGAAGCTTTTGAGGCTAAATTAATGATTACTTTCAGCTGCGAGCTCTGTGTATATGGCTTCCATGTTTGGCTTAGGAGGGATGTTTCCTATCAAATACATGCAAGCTGTCATGAGTGGACAGGTAAACTTTGTTTTTGACTCCATAACTTTTACTTCTTCACTATTATAAAGTCATATGTCATTAGTCAGTTTTTTTTCAAGAAACTTGTTTTTTTTCTTTCAAATTTTGATTTTTCGAAATGCTACATTGTGGAAATCTGATAAATACAAAATGTACCAGTATGTTCTTCTGTATCTGCATCTTTTTAATTATTGGACAAAGAAGAACATCTCACTTTATTTAAACACCTTCGAATTTTCATTTATGTGTGAATGATCACTTCCTTTTAGGCTGTAGGAGGAGTGTTTGCAGCTGTGGCCAATATTTTATCAATCGCACTCAGCGGGTCTGATGAAAGAGACAGTGCTTTTGTGTTCTTCACTGTAGCAACAGTGACAAGTCTTATAGCTCTAGTGGGATACCTTACTCTATATACAAATGTAAGTCAAGAAAATGGTACAATTATTTAATAGGTCAAGTGGATTGACAAAAAGTACCTAATACTTTATTGCAAAAATATTTCCATTGTGTGATGCATAGAAATTTATATTGATATGCCCTGGTATATTTTGAATGAGAGTAATTTTATGATGTCATGAATGAAACTGTCAAGAGTTATTCAGGAAAGTTTCATAGTAAGTCTACTAATTTGCTTTAAATTGTGTGCATTTTGCAGTATTATTGCATTTGGATTTATGCCCATTGCAGGAACTTTTTTGAACATGTTTATAACATCTTTCAATTCATTTTATATGCATGTTCAATCAATGTATACCATTACTTCTCTACACTTGTAGATGTTATTTGTAGTTTTCTATTGATTTTCAGGATTTCTCAAGATATTACATCTATTATCAAGGTAAGGTCATTCACATAATGATGTGCAATTATGATAGACATATTGTTATAAATTTTCTGTTATACTAAAAGTAATAAAATTTCTTAAGCAAGAATCTTTTACAAGTCAATTAAGATAGGCTCAAATACTACAGTATTTTTACCTTGATTTCTTATTCAGTGGATATACTGAATAAAATATAGTTTAAATGAATATGTAGCATTTAAATGAGAACAGAATTCATGTTGTAATAGCAATGTTGTTGTACATTTCTGTCATCAAGTAATATACCGTATAAACAGAATTTTTAGGGAGGATTTAATTTTGGCATTATTAGCAAGGGTGCTGAGATCGCTAAAATTGAATGTCGCTAAAAATTCATTGTGTTTTAGTTGTAATAGCTTCTTTAGTGAGCATTTTAAAATGACGAAAATAACTTCTTGCTAAAATAAAATATCCAATTTTAAGGACAAATCGCTAAATTTGCGTGTTGCTAAAATTTCCACTCAATGGTATTGTAATGACATTTACAGAGGAGCGGGTGATATCTGTTAGTCCACCTGAAGAAACAGATGAGGATGTTACAGTTGTTTTGAATAAGGAAAGCAGTGTACAAAATACCAGTACAGACACTAGATCACCTTATCGTGTTGTGTTTGGAAAGGTAAGAAAATATTACACCTTATCATGCTGTGCCAGGAATGGAAAATGTAATACACCCAATTCCTCCCCTAACAGAGGATTGATGGGTGGAAAACCAGAATAACCCAGGGGTTATGTTATTATAGGTGGAGAAATTCCCTGGCTCCTGGGTGGTAGGGACAACTCTGCTGTTATAATTCACATACATGTAATATGGAGAGGACTACCGGGTAAATTAGGATGTGCTTGTTGCCCAATTCCATGTTCTTTTGTAAATAAAAGAACGAATGCACTTATGGGCCCCAGTAAAGTCTGAAAAAATAAACAATCAAATTAAACAAAATTTTTCATCCCAAATCATTAATTGATATCTAAACCGTATGATTCAACAAATTTTACCGCTTAAATTCACGAATATACAAAGAACAAAACAATAGAATGTGGCATGGGTCAGCCGACATTTGTGATTTTCTATAGTAAATCGAGAATGGTCATTCATTTCAAAGCTTTTGTTTACTATGAGCTTAACTTTGTACAAACTTGTGCGAATGACAAAAGATGCATAAAACATTTAAAAAACTTGTGTGAAAGTAGGAAATTTGTACACGATTAGGCTGGTACTTAAAATATTAAAAATGTACAAAAATACAATGTTTTTCATATAGCAAGTGAGAGCTATTTATCTATGACCCTTGTTGAACCAACGTGTTGAATAAATTATTCAAAATAGTTATGGTCACGTGAGTTCTACCCAGGTAAACATTCCTCAAAGGTGCTCACTGTAAAACATCGTCAGGTTTTTTATCATTCAGTCAAAGTCATGCCGCTTAGAAATATTTGTATGTATTGGTTTTTAAGAACACGGGAGGGTAAAGAGAGTTTTGTGCCATTTATAAAAGTGTCAAACATTTTTAACATTCATGCAAGACAGTGAAACAGGTATTGAAACACCTAAACACTCCTTTTTAGGTCACCTGAGTAACTCAGGTGACCTATTGCTATCCGTTTTCGTCCGTCGTCGTCCGTCGTGCGTCGTGTGTTAACATTTGAACATTTTCAGCTTCTTCTCTAAAACCACTGAACCAATTTCAACCAAATTTGGTATACAGCATCTATGGGTGAAGGGGAACAAAAATTGTGAATTTCATGGTCCCCGCCCCCCTGGGGCCTGAGGGGTGGGGCCAAAACCACTAAAATTAATGAAATCTTAAAAAATCTTCTTCTTTACATCAAGCAGGCAAACTGTTGGCATAAATGTAATAAGCATTGAGTCCTCTACCAAAATTGTGAAATTCATGGCCCCAGGGTCAGGGGTTCTAGTGCTAGGGCGGGGCTCTATAGATTATATAGAGAAAATGCATTATATTTTTGAAAATAATCTTCTCTGCTCCTGGGTATTAAATAAACTAACTAAGCACATAGTTATGATAAGCAGGAGTGCCTCTTCCAGATTTGTGAATTTTATGGTCCCAGGGTCAGGGGTTCTGGTGTTAGGACGGGGCTCTATAGATTATATATGAAAATGCATTATTTCTTTGAAAATCTTCTTCTCTGCTCCTGGGTATTAAATAAACTAACTAAGCACATAGTTATGATGAGCAAGAGTGCCTTTTCCAGATTTGTGAATTTTATGGTCCAAGGGTCAGGGGTTCTGGTGTTAGGACGGGGCTCTATAGATTATATAGTGAAAATGCATTATTTCTTTGAAAATCTTCTTCTCTGCTCCTGGGTATTAAATAAACTAACTAAGCACATAGTTATGATGAGCAAGAGCGCCTCTTCCAGATTTGTGAATTTTATGGTCCCAGGGTCAGGGTTCTGGTAGCAGGGCAGGGCTCTTTTGATTATATAGTGAAAATGCATTTATTCTTTGAAAATCTTCTTCTCTGCTTCTTGGTATTAAATAAACTAACTAAGCACATAGTTATGATAAGCAAGAGTGCCTCTTCCAGATTTATGAATTTTATGGTCCCAGGGTCAGGGGTTCTGGTGTTAGGGCGGGGCTCTATTGATTATATAGTAAAAATACATTAAATCTTTGAAAATTTTCTTCTCTGCTCTTGGGTATTAAGCAGATGAACTACCTATGTAGTTATGATGAGCAAGGGCCCTAACTTTGAAAGTTGTTGCACAATACTCAGGTGACCTATAAGGCCCGTGGGCCTCTTGCTAATTTCAAATTCAATGAAACTATTATTGTATTTTTAGGTCACCTGAGTAACTCAGGTGACCTATTGCTATCTGTTTTTGTCCATCGTCGTCCGTCGTTCGTCGTCCGTCGTTTGTCGTCCGTCGTGTGTTAACATTTGAACATTTTCAGCTTCTTCTCTGAAACCTCTGAACCAATTTCAACCAAATTTGGTATACAGCATCTATGGGTGAAGTGGAACAGAAATTGTAAATTTCATGGTCCCTGCACCCCTGGGGCCTGGGGGGTGGGGCCAAAACCACTAAAATTAGTGCAATCTTTAAAAATCTCCTTCTTTACTCCTTGACATCATGCAGGCAAACTGTTGGCATGAATGTATTGAGCATTGAGTCCTCAACCAAAATTGTGAAATTCATGGCCCCAGGGTCAGGGGTTCTACTGCTAAGGCGGGGCTATATAGATTATATAGAGAAAATGCATTATTTCTTTAAAAATCTTCTTCTCTGCTCCTGGGTATTAAATAAACAAACTAAGTACATAGTTATGATGAGCAAGAGTGCCTCTTTTAAAATTGTGAATTTTATGGCCCAAGGGTCAGGGGTTCTGGTGTTAGGGGGGGGGGGGGCTCTATTGATTATATGGTGAAAATGCATTTATTCTTTGAAAATCTTTTTCTCCGCTTCTGGGTATCATACAAACTAACTAAGCACATAGTTATGATGAGCAAGAGTGCCTCTTTCAGTGAATTTTGTTGCCCCGGGGTCAGGGGTTTTAGTGCTAGGGAGGGGCTATATAGATTATATAGTGAAAATGCATTTAATTTATTCTTTGAAAATCTTCTTCTCTGCTCCTGGGTATTAAATAAACAAACTAAGTACATAGTTATGATGAGCAAGAGTGTCTCTTACAAAATTGTGAATTTTATGGCCCCAGGGCCAGGGGTTCTGGTGTTGGGGGGGCTCTATTGAGTATATAGTAAAAATGCATTTATTCTTTAAAAATCTTCTTCTCTGCTCCTGGGTATTAAATAAACTAACTAAGTACAATGTTATGATGAGCAAGAGTGCCTCTT
>PRKT01000480.1:401091-418421 GCA_003671525.1 Saccostrea glomerata
ACCAAAGTTTTACATAGAAATATATAGGAAAATTCTTTAAAAATCTTCTTCTCAAGAACCACTGTGCCAGGAAAGATGAAACTTATATGGAAGCATCCTCAGGTAGTGTAGATTCAAATTTGTTCAAATCATGACCCCCGGGGGTGGTGCGGGGCCACAATGGCCGACCAAAGTTTTACATTGAAATATATAGGAAAATTCTTCTCAAGAACAACTGTGCCAGGAAAGATGAAACTTATATGGAAGCATCGTCAGGTAGTGTAGATTCAAGTTTGTTCAAATCATGACCGCTGGGGGTAGGGCGGGGCCACAATGGACGACCAAAGTTTTACATAGAAATATATAGGAAAATTCTTTAAAAATCTTCTTCTCAAGAACCACTGTGCCAGGAAAGATGAAACTTATATGGAAGCATCCTCAGGTAGTGTAGATTCAAGTTTGTTCAAATCGTGACCCCCGGGGGTAGGACAGGGCCACAATGGCCGACCAAAGTTTTACATAGAAAAATATAGGAAAAATTCTTTAAAAATCTTCTTCGCAAGAAAAACAAAGCCATAATTGATCATATTTATATGGAAGCATCCGGCGGTAGTGTAGATTCAAGTTTGTTCAAATAATGACCCCCGTGGGTAGGGTGGGGCCACAATGGCCGACCAAAATTTTACATAGAAATATATAGGAAAATTCTTTAAAAATATTCTTCTCAAGAATAACAAAGCCATAATTGATCATATTTATATGGAAGCATCCTGCGGTAGTGTAGATTCAAGTTTGTTCAAATCATGACCTCCGGGGGTAGGGCGGGGCCAAAATGGCCAACCAAAGTTTTACATAGAAATATTAGGAAAATTCTTTAAAAATCTTCTTCTCAAGAATAGCAAAGCCATGATTGGTCATTGGACTACTTTTGGATTTAAACTTTTCAATAATAAACCAATTTCTACTCACATGAGCGATGTGGCCCATGGGCCTCTTGTTTTTAAATGCAAGAGTACCAATTTCTTAGTTTGATCATTATGGCTACAGGTAACTGCACAAATTCATTCAATTTTTTAAAACAGATTTGGTGCAAAAAATAAAAATAACATTCCAGTGATTCCACAAACACGCCCTACTATGATCCACCATCAAATTTTTCAAGTGTCAATTTGAATATCTATTCCCCTTGATTTACATAAACAAATCTCAAAGAAGGTTCGGTACGAGTTTTTCGGATAGGGGGTATCCATGGGCATTTTAAAATATTCATTTGTTTCAAACCCATGCTGATTTAGGTGATGCATAACATGCTTTTTAATTAGAAATATCCACTAGTATCTAACTATTACCAAAAGAGAATGATTTGGTAATATATTCTAAAGTAAAATGGCACATAAAAAGGGCCCATTTAGTATTGCTTAAGTGCACTTGTCCTTTACAGGGTAAAAAAAGGTATGTGTCTAATTTCAAAATGTAGAAACTAAAAGTTATAACAGATAAAATTATCTTTAAGCAATACCATTCATTTCATCGACTTTGGGTCATTGATGACTGTATGCTGTTGTTTATATGAAAAAGATAACTCCCTTAGTTTACCCATAACGCAGTACTGTACAATATATTTCTAGCCAATTACTGTTCTAATTCTCTTTAGTTTCCTTTATAGATCTGGCTGGACAGTTTAGGAGCAGGCTCTGTGTTCTTCGTCTCCCTGACGTGTTTTCCTGCCCTGGCTTCAGCTATTGTGTCCACTATGGATGTTTCCAGTGTCTGGAAAGGTTTGTACTGAAATAATGTAATTTTTTTATTCTTTTTCTTGGGGTGGGGGGGCATTTACATGTACATGTGTATTACCATGGTATTACATGAATCCAGATACTGTAAATCTAATGTATTGCTCCCTAGTACCAGAGCATGCTAATTTAAAAATATCATTGAAGAAGTATGAAGATACTCAATTTATTTTGTAATGGTATACAAAAAATATCAACCTTGAGTAACAAAAATTATATTTCTGGAATAAGATTTGTTTGGAAAATGCTGATGCTGATGCTCTCATATAGCAGCTCATGGTTAAAGTTTCTCAAAAGCATGCCAATGTCAAGAAATTAAAAATGTTGGTACTCAAAGAAATACATCTGTGAAATATGAAAGCCCCAGCACAAACTGTTCAAAAGGTATTGCCACAAACAAAGATTTTAAAAATATATATAATTCCAAAGTCAAAGTGTCAAAATTAATCATTCCAAAGGGAAGGGCTTGTTGCAAGGAATAGACATGTGGAATTTGAAAGCCTTACCAGTAAAGTCTAGGCCAAGGTTAAAGATTTATAAGAGTAAATCAAACTTAAAGGTCATGTTATCACTAGCAATATAAAATGAAATATGAAAGTCCTAACACTACCTTTCAAAAAATATGGCCAAGGTTAAACTTATTAAAAAAATTGCTCAATCTCAAAGCCCTAGAACAAGATAGATTTTAGTATTACCGGGGTATAGTGAACATGAATCTAAAAAATTTGCAATTTACCAAAAAATATTGGGAATTTGAAGTGTTTAACACTTGCAATATAATAATTGTGGACGAAAAACCAGTTGATGTGGTGTTTTATTTAATTTCAGATCAATATTTCAGTGCAGTTATATGTTTCCTTCTGTTCAACATGGGAGATTGGTGTGGGAGGGCTACAGCTGGTGCCATCAGATGGGTAAGATTTTATCTGGAATATACTGTACATCACTTTATATTAGGGATGGCAATCGATTACAGAATTGCTAATCGGTTAATCGCAAGACGTTCCGACTGATTAACCGGTTAACCGTATCAAAAAACGCATTTTCTTGATGTACATAACTCTTTTTTTTTTCTAAGAAGAGCTATTAATATATTTACAAGAAGACTGATAAAGTCTAGATGTTATTTGTCTTAATTCTTTCTTCAATAAAACACAAGCTTATATATTTCATTTTAGTTTTAATATAGACTGTGAAAAAATTAAGAAAACCACGAATCATGTCCGAGAAGTCATTGATATTTTTTTCAACACAGATTTCACATACGTTCGTTGTCACCAAAATTTAAACAAAGTCTGAAAGACATCACTTATTTTA
The DNA here is from genome assembly GCA_003671525.1 of Saccostrea glomerata. Lineage (NCBI taxonomy): Eukaryota > Metazoa > Mollusca > Bivalvia > Ostreida > Ostreidae > Saccostrea > Saccostrea glomerata. The sequence continues at coordinate 404,181 of PRKT01000480.1, forward strand.
CAAATTTTGTTTAGTAATTTATTCCAAAGAAAAACTGCACAAAAACAAACATACCAATTTGCAGTTCTTAACGGTGATTTAATTTTCAATTAAGAAACACAGGACAGTCGGGGAAACGACTTGGTGTTTTAACAGTAATTAACAATTCAAACACATGACCAATTACCCTACAGTCTCAATCCAGAGAACCGTAATTGCACCCAAGTCAGCTTGGATATGTGAAAACGGTGAATTATGAAGGTTTATGCAAAGATTTATTTTTTCAAAAATTAATTTTCGGACAAAATTGGGTTCAAATTTTTATAATTTTTTTTTTTCGACTAACCGATTACAGATTTTTTAACCGATTGCCATCGTTCTGATCGATTAATCGATTAACTGGTTACAAATTGCCATCCCTACTTTATATTCAAAGAGACTTTATTTTAAGGTCATTACATGAGATAGTATGCTCGTGAAAATATCAATTTCACGTCATTACATTAGCATTCCTAAAGATTATATAGAGCAGAAACAACAGTTGTGAAAATTTTATCTTTCCAATAAGGAGTACATGTAAATGTATATATCTCACGAAAATAAGATGTTGCAAAAAATTAAATGATCTCTTTGCAGAAGCTCTGTTGAAAATACAAAGCTTATGCTTTATTTAAGGACATTTAGTAGGTATGCAAGATTTTATTCTACCCAAAGGGACTAGTGTCCCTCTCTCCTCCCCTCATATGTTCAGGCCTCTTTGGGGACCAACTTGGTTATACTATACAGGTTATTTTTGCTCCCATGTTATTTTCACCTATCACACTACCAAATAATTTCATACTGTTTTTAATTTGCCCAGACATGGTTGAGATTAAAGAGAATTGCCTGTCTTTGTTGTAAATGTATAATAATTACATTGGAATTGCATATGGCCAAGAACTTGATTGATTTTTTTTATATTTCAGCCAAGTGAACACCATAGAAAGAAAATTCTTCTTGTTTGTGCAATAAGGATAGTCTACATACCACTTCTCATAATGTGCAACATTCAGCCTAGAAAGAATGAAAATTGGACAGTATTTACGAGTGATTTTGCCCCTCTAGTATTCATTCTCACTCTTGGACTAACCAACGGATATTTCTCCACATTGTGTATGATGTATGGGCCAAAGTAAGTATAAATACAGACATATTTATAATAATTTTTAAATGTCTTTCAAATCACAAATTTTCTTTGAATTACTGTATACAGGGAAATTTTCGCCCCCGTTTTATTTTTGCCCCTTTCGCCCTACCCTCATTTGGGCGAATTTAAAACAGGGCGAATACAAAGAATACAGTATAATTTCTTAAACAAAATTATGACTGGTCGAATTCAAAACGGGGCAAAATTGTTTGCAAGTGTGAAAGGGCGAAAATAAGCCAGGGCAAAAATAACCCTGTATACAGTACATACATTTTCATATGTAATACAAAAATTTACAATATAAGCTTGTTATTCTTATAAATTGCAATAGATTAACATGTTTACAATCTGGAGTACCTTGCAGCATGATTTCACTAGAAGAAACATAAATTTGATTCTTTTGCAAAAGACACAACATAAATACAGTTTAAAGGCAGTCTTCCATAAATATTTATTGAAATGAGTTTATGTGTACATGTTTCTGAAATATTCCATCAAATTATTAGGTAGTAAAATTATAATGATTGTTAACATTTTAGATTTTATATTTCAGGAGGGTAGAAAGTAGATATGCAGAATATGCAGGGACATTTATGTCGGTTGCCTTGACAGTGGGATTAGCTGCTGGATCACTTCTAGGGTTTTTCCTGATTAGGATAGTGTAATTCTAGTCAGCTCAAAGCAAACAGCTAATCTATCAGAAAGTCTCTTATTAAAATTTGGCTATTTCTGTTTAATAATAAATGCTATTAGTAATCTCACATATTCAAAGATATAAAATATTTTTATTAACCTGGACATTTGATCATGTATTCTGTGGGTTTTGAATCTCCTTATATAACTTCTTGAAGCATTATTGAAATATTCAGTTATTTTATTATATACCTAATGTGTATCACTCAATTTTACTGTTGATTTTATGCAATCACATGATGTCATGATCCAACTTTCCAGATCACTACACTGTGGCTTTCTGAATCCATATCACCACTCTCTGAAACTGATGACGTAGTACGCAGAAACATGATGTTATATTTCTTGCATGTTAAAAAGTCCCTTCTTATTATGCTTTGTTTTATGGATAAATATTATATAATTGATCTCTAAATTAAGTTTTATTTTGCTGTATTTAGCAGTTATAAGGGGGTATATAATAAATTTATCATTATAACAGTAACTTGATTCGAAGAGTCGTATCACTCCTCATTGACAGGCGTGGTTCATTAAATCAAATTCAACCTTTTGCGTCTTGCTTATATGATGATCCGTGCCTATCAACTCTACATGATACGACCCTTCAGATCAAGGTACTGTAATAGTAATATATATGTAAATAATCTCTTATTTGGAAGGATACAAAATCTCTTCAACATGGACATTTAGTCATGTATTCTGTTGGCTGTGAACCTTTTAATACGAGATTTTTTAAAAACCTTATTGATATTTGTCTTGTGTATAATTTGTATAAAGGTGTAAAGGAATGATTTTCAGCATTCATTTTTGCATGGAGGGATTTTTTTTATTGTTAACTAAAAAATTAATAAATTTTCAATACGATGAAAAGTCTATTTTTATTTGTGTTTGTAAGCAATCTACTATGGTTTTACTAGAAAGTAGTAAAACAAGCTTTTTATAATGATTGAAGAAAATTATTGAACAAATTGAGTTGAAGATGGCTTTTTGCTTATATTTAGTGTATATGTGACTGGTCAGTCTAAAAATAATTCATTACAAATCTGAATTTTTTGGTTGGTTACCAAAACAGATGTCTTTTATTGGGTCATCACATTGTGGGTCCATAAAATGTCCTTGACCTTAAGACATGCTTAAGTTATTGTTACAACACATCTAGATGTGATCAGCATGAGCACCCCAACTTTTAATTCATTCGAATCTAGAAACCAGACTGAGACAGTATTTCATTTCTCCATTGCCTTATGATTTTTACCTTTGAGAGGTGACCTCTTGGGTATGACCTTGACTTCATAGTTCATTAGCAAGGAGATACAATGTACAATGTATCTATACAGTATAAATTGATTTCAATCTAATTCCAAAATATATTATCTCCGTCTGGGGGATGGGGACATACATGTAAAACAATGAAGGAGACTTCATCCTAATGACTAGAAAGGGGAGAGTTACAAGAACAAACTAGCACTACACATTTATTTTAGGGGAGCTGGCCCTAGGATTGTGAAACATCTTAAGTCAATATCTTTATTTTATGTTAAAATGTTGTAGAAGTCAAGCTGACAAAAATTAAAATAATTTTCATTATTGCTTCACAAAACTGTTGTTTCTAGCAAATTAAAAGATTAATTTATAATTCATAAACATTTAATATGCGTCAGATTGAATTTTGACTTTAGCCCAAGTCTGTTTCATGATCCTTGGTCCAGAATGTAGAAATGGTCTTCTCCCCAAAGTTTTCTATGAATGTTTCATTTCATGTTAAAAGCTAAAGTCCAGTAAGAGAAAGGGATCAGAAGTGCTCCAATTACAGTAAAATGTGCTTGTAGTGAAACATGTTTACAATGAATTGTTGCTTACAGCAGCAAAGAGATGTTCATTTCCTATGGCTTTCAGTATACCTGATATTAAGATGTGAATAGATGTAAGAAATCATGTTTATAACAAAACAAAATCATTCATCCCTGGTATTTCTTTATAAGCTTGAATGTTTATGTTCTTTTAAAAACATTTTTATTCCAACAAAATATATATTGATCACAGACACATTTTTTTGGTGAAATGTTACAAATAATATACTTCAGCAGTAACACACACAAGTTTCATTCAGAATAGCATTTTAAGACAGTAATTAGGTATTGTAGTTTCTATCAGAAATACTGTAACAATAAAACAACATTCATTCATCTTTTTCACGACCTTCATAGGTAAAATTTATCACATATAATATATACGGTACTTTCATCTGTGCATTACACAGAAAGGTTTGACCCACTTGTTGAAAGTAACACAATTTTATACTTTTGTAATAGTTTACATTGCCCTGTAGGTTTTTTTAAAAACAAGTTTTTAATACATCACAGTAGTTGAGCACTGAATCTGTTTTCAGGAAACTTGGGCCGTTTCAGCTACAAATGTCCCAGATTTGGTTTGAATTGGAATTTCTGGGGCATCCATATTAGCCTGGGTCAAAAATGTGCTGTCAGGTTCTTCAGGTGGGCTGAAAATAAAAGGAAATTTTTTTATTAATATTATTTTCATACAATGAAAGGCATTTGTCAGTGGTTTGTGTCAAGGTATATAGATGCATATAAACCATGACTCTCTATTAAAAACTTTAAAAACTCAGATAGACCCTGGCTTTTGAAAAATAAATACACCAACTCCTCCAATCTGATAAGAATCAAATTCTTTGATCCGCTCGGTATGAAAATACACATTATATATTTTTATTAAAACAGCATCTTTTGTTTTGATATCTAGTATCACTGTCAAAAGAAAGATGGAAACTAAAAATATATACCGGTTAATATACCCTTGGTAACAAATGTAGACCTTTCATTTGGTGAATCCATAGATATATCAACTTAATAGAATAGTACAGTGACCTTGCACTTTGTGCAGAGGCTATACGCTTTTTTGTAAAGTCAATATATATGGATCGACCTCATAAAAGGGAGATCTTTGTATAATATCAAGATGGGGGAATATGTTTAGAGTAAGTCTTTCAACTACATGTCCATTTACCTTGGTTCATGTGAGATACTGAGTCTCTGGACTTTGTTTTCGATGGCAGGAAGGGGAGGGTCAGAGTTCATCTTAGTGACCTTGGCCCCTCCATTCATCCTGGCAAACAGGTAACGAATGACTCTCTCCTTCTGTTCCCAGGTCAGGTCACTGATGTCCACCTTACCAGAAATGTCGTACCTGTCAAATAAAGAGCTGACATCAGATTTTGTCATGTAAAGCTATTTTTAGATACATAAGTCTGTACAGTATTTGATACTATATCACATTTATTCCTATCCTCTACAACCATTCATTTATACTGTCAAAAACTTTTTAACAACATCTCAATACAAATTGAAACAGGCATGCTATGTACAGGTTCCAGAAAATATGACAATTTTTATTTGAATCAAACAATATATATTCTGCATGCAGTATGAAATATCACCATGCAGTATAAACATGCCAGATGCAGAAATATACCAATGACAAAAGTGAACTGTTTAATACATAATCAAGTAATGAAGAGAATGATGCTGTCAAACTTACGTGGTCTGCTTCCTATGAAAACAGAGGGCAGCGCAAATATAAAGAGAGTAGAAATCGTGAAAAATGTCTCAAAATTACAGAATTTTTATATTTAGTTTAAGACAACATAAAGAAAAGGATAGGAAAATACTGACACTAATGATGAGTTTCAAAATTAAACAACAAAGAAGCGAGAATGATAACTGCAGTGTTGGGGAGCAGAGAGTTGGGCACCTAACACATATTAATTAAGGTAGCTGCAGATCTGCTGCTTTCTGGTCAGAAAAAATTGGGATGGATGACCAGAGCTACGTCAGCACCAATCTTTGAAAAAAGTTATATTTAAAGGGTAGGGGTATAAAAGAGCACATACCATTTCTCGTTTTTTATTTCTCTACCAGTTGAAAATATTACTAACCATGTGTTGTTGCCATATTTTTTTAAGTTTCTTAAAAAAAATTTATGTACATGTCAAACACAGAGCATATTGGACCGAACGGTGTTTTCACCCAAAGGCAGTTCAAATAGACCAAATTTTTATGGTCTCGATTTCAGGCCCAATAGCTACCGGGTAAGCTATTGATAATAGTATGGGGAAATATTTTGTTGTAGAAGTAAATAGAATGTTAAGAATGCATGGTGAGTAATGTTCTGAAAAATATATAGGGAAATAAAAATCATGAAACTGCACTTTCTCAGATCTACAGCTAATATAAGGATTAAGAAAGATGATCCAAGCTTTGATTTGAAATTTGTACACAACACTTTAGGAAATTTGTCAACACATAATTTACATCACATCTACATGTGCTTCATGCAACAGCTAGTGTTTTAAATCTATTTGCAGGATTAGATTCATGTCAAAAAATATAAAATTGTTAAAGTTCAGTTATAACTATTGTCTGATCTTTTTAAAAAAATTATTTGTTTCTGTTAACATGGTTAAAGAGGTTAATGTTTGAAGGCTCATAAGAGTTTTAAGAAAAACAATATACCCAGTACACATGATTGAATAACATACATTTTTTCTGCCGCCTCCAGGTCTTTGTACACACTGTTTGTGCTTATGCCGGATTTGTTAAATGTGCGGATTTTAGGGTATTCTCCTTTTCCTGCAAAGGCCTTCAGCATTTTTTCCTGGTATGCTGCCTGAGCATCAACACGATATTGAGCTCTGAAAAACAATGGCAATTTTTCCTTAAATTATGATCACTATTGGACTTTAACTGTTGTGTTTAAGTACATTTTGAGGCTATAAATGCTTAGAGAAGACCAGAAGTCAATATTCAGCAAGTTTTCCCCATATCATCTGCTGACTGTAATTTTTTAAAGCATGAGAGAACTTTACAAATTGATTTTGAATGCTACCTAAATGACTGTCATCTGATTTTAAAATGAATTAAACACTGCAGTGAGAACTTTTTAACAGAAAATTCACAAAGTTATGGTATTATAGCTTTGCTTGGCTATTCATTGGCTACATGAAATTAATATTCAAAGTGTGTTTATACATAGAAAAAATATATACATGACAAAATGTGCAAAAACTTAAACTGAATTACATCCAAAGAATTTGAAAAAAAAAATCATGGTTTTTTTTTCTAATAGATTGGAAATTTATTTCAGCAATTTTATGTGATATTTGATATTATCTGAATATTTTGTTGACTCCTAAACAACAATCAAAATAGATCAGTGAATAATCATGCAAAACCAATTGTGAACAATGAAATTTGAACTTTATATAGAATTTAAATAATATTGCTTATTTTATGTATATGTGTAATTTTTTTTAAAATACTATCTATTGCTACTAATATAATTTCTGGTGAATTTATCATGCTGTATTTTTTTTTATTTGCCGACATAAAGAACTTGTGGAACACATATTTTTACCTTCATCAAGGTCAGTGAAGCTAATAAAATTTGGCTACTTGATTAGTTTTTATACATTGTAAAAAGAAATTAAAACTCTTTATTTCAAATGATTTGTAATTTTTTGTATTATTTGATATCTAACATACTGATTAGCAGCGATTTCCATTCGGACTTGTTCCAGTGACTCTAGGAAAAACCTCTCAAGTTCTGTTCTTTGATCCAAAATATTTTTGGCCAGTCTCTTGACCTTGTTCATCTCCCTTGTCTTAAGATCAATCACTCTTTGTAGTTTAGCAAGCTCAATTTTGGCAGCCTCGTTTTCAGTCCTGGCTTGCTGTATGATGGTTTTCCTCTCGGTGTTAAATTCTCGTGACATGTGACTTAAAGACTTCTCCAGAGTTTGGGTTTTCTCTGTCAACTTTCAAACAGATGTAAAAAAAATTATTTAATTAATGCATTATTTCACATAATTTTAATTTTGTATGGGAAGTAAGCAAGAAAATTTCTTTAAGCAAGTTATTATAAATGTTTAGACTATTATAATTACATCTTTTTTTCTGCTGTACCATAAATTTTTTTACAAAACTTGGGAATTACAAATGCCTGTGTTAAAAATGTTATTTTGTTGATGTTTTCCATCAATTCCAAAAATTCTTATTTTGTAGGTGCTTTCATCCATGCTTTAATTTCTAACGTTTCTAATAACTGCTCACCTGTCTGATTTGTTCTTTCTGTTGCTTGACCTGCACAATCTTCTCTTGGACCATCATGTCATTCAGCTCTTTGTCCCCCCGAAGTTGCTCATTTTCCTCCTGAAGTTTATCCCTCAGTTTCTTCAGGACCTCCCCTTCCTTCATATGATAGCTTAAGGCTTCTGACAAACGTACATTCTCTTTGTACACAGACTTTGTGGTTTCATCAAGATTTCTACATTAGATATATTTAAAAAATGCATCATTTTCAAGTGAAAAGATGAAGACACTATGAGAAATTCATGAGGACACATTGAAACCTTCACAACAATTTTTTTTCTTTAAAATTCTATTTATTCAAACAAAATTTCAGCCCAAAAAAGAAATCATAAAAAAAGATATACAACAGAAATATACTTTCTATTTAATTCAATACACCTCTCTTAGAATTATTTTACAGTGGGTGCTATGAGTAAATTTTTATGAATTCTGACACCTTCTTTGAAATACTTACGATATTGCTTCTGTGTGGGCTCTTTCTGCTAATTCTGCTATTTTCTGATTAGCTTCTTGTTGTAATCTCATCTAGCAATAGAAACAAAATGATGATGATACACCACAATTCAAACTACATAAACATTTAATATGGAAGCTGTGATAAAGGCCAATAACTCTTTAGTCAAATACATTCATTTGGAATTTCAGACTATTATTTTGAATGCTTTCAAAAAATTAGCCATTCAAAATAGTTAGCACACATGAAGATGTGAGTTTAATATATGTATTACCTTTTCTTCAAAAAACTTCTGTTCCATTCTTGTTAGTGTACCCTTGTGATCACGATTAGCATTATACATAGCTTCTTTTATCTACAAATAAAAGATATGTTTATCAAATTTTTATTGCAGTCCAATGTTAATGTTCCTCTTTAAAATTTCAATGCTTGATATAAATATTTATCTAAAAAAATAAACTGGTATAATTATGCCACCTTTAAAAAATTGTTTGGTTGCTCTCTCCCGACGAACTGGCTGAAAAAGGCCCATTTCAAAAAAAAATTTTTTCCCTCCACGTTAACATTTTTTATCCCATTGACAAATATGTTGAAATTTTCTGGAAAAAAAAGACTTTCACTCCTACATACCAACCCAAAAATGTTACCCAGTCAAGAGAGGGCAAGCAAACATTATTTTAAAGATGGCCTTACTTTATTTATTTTTCATTTAAACCAATATGACGATATTTCAGTAAATTTGTAAAATCTTCCATCTCTGACTTACATCATCCAGCTCCTTCTGCATCTGACCTCTCTTCCTCCTGAATTCCTTGACCACTTTAAGTTCACTCTGCATCAGCTCCACCTCCCTGGTTTTCTCTGCTACTTTTTCTTCCAGTTCATTAATTTGTGTACTAAAGTCTTCAACAATATTTTCTTTTTCTTTTCTGTGTTCTTTTTTAAGCTCTCGGATTGATTGCTTAAGCCTTTCATTCTGTTAACAAAAGAAGTGTTTTTTTTTTTATCACACTGTCTAGCACAAGATCTATCCATTACATAAAATCCATATTCTCTATCTTCATTTTTATTAGATTTACAGATAAGACTTATAATTTTCATTTTTATTTAATCAAATAAACAAATTTTAAGGGAACAAATCTTTAGATTTTCCTCCCTGTTTTGTTTTGTATATAACTCCAAACAGAAAAAGACACTGACCTCATTTTTCTTCTCTTCATCTTTTTTCTGTAGCAAAGTAAAACATTCTATTGTATCCTTTTCTGTAATTCTGATCATGTCCTGAAGCTGATCATTTTCTTTCACCAGCTGATTAGCATGCTCCCTGTCAAATCAAATCAAATTCTTTAATCAGTGAATCATTTATCAGTGTATGTATATGTAATTTCTGAAAGTTAGGATCAACATTGAATGATTCACACTATTATCCCTCAAGTTTGTTTTCTTTGACCACATTCCAAAAATCAATACACACAATTTTGCAAACAAAAAGCATTCTTAATCAATTTACATACCTGCATGAAAGACTATAATATGGCAATATGAACAATCAAATATATATACATATATTTTTAATTTACCTGTACTCCTGTTTGGAAGTCTCTGCAATCTCCAGCCGAGTCTCCCAAACTTTGGAGTTGGCTGCTGCAATCTTTGCAACCGACTCATTCTTCTTGGATCCTTTCTTTCCCTTTTTCCTGTTACAAAATATAAAATGGTCTGATGCAAAATGTGGCAAATAATTTTCTGAAACAGGCTCATTTTTTTACTCATGATTGTGTTGCATATTATTTAATTACTATCTAACAATAGTGTATAAATGTGGATAGCTTAAAGGACTATATTTAATATACATCATTTAGAAAAATTCAAGTGATTCTGGTAGACCTAGTAACTTTTATCAAGACAATTCAATTTCCACTAATAATCCAACAACACTAGTGCAGAAATGCAATTATCTGAACTTTAACTCTCCATTTTTTTTACATCAACAAATACCTTTATTTTAAAATGACCAACCAAAAAAAAAAGATATTTTATGACCCCGGTTTAAAAAAAAATGCATGATCTTATTTTCAATTTATAATGACAATTAATAAATTTGTAATGGCACACTGACTCATCCACAGGGGAAAGGGGTGTGTAGCAAGTGCACAATACACTCAAGTAATCTTTCAAATCAGCTGCAAACAAAAACAAGCATCTTGCTGAATATGAACATGCAAATTTTCCTTTCCCTAGCTCTGTTAATACTAAAATAGCATTATATATTTTTATATGTCAACATGATTAATGTCTGACAATTAAACTCTATCCTTAAATAAAATTGATATTTCTTTTTTTATTTGTGAAAATGTTTCTCTAGATCTATGCTGTATCCAAATCTGTTAGCAATGTATGATGTGTGATCAACACAAAAGCCCCGTTCTTTTCAGATAACGCAGCCCAGCTCCTTAAAACATCATTGAATTAAAGCATTCACACTGAAGTAAAACATCATACTTGTGAAAGGTATTAATAAAAAAACTTACCCATTTCTAGAAATGTAAGAATTAAACAAATAAAAAAAAAAGATATCAACAAATAATTTGCAACTACAAATATCGTTGCATGTTGTTACATCTGATATTTTCAATAAATATTTCCCAATATATCTGATAATATATATGATTTCAGTGAAGATTAAAAGACTGGGATACCTGATTTTTGTATGAATGATTAACGATTCACATCAAAACAAATAAATCTTATGTATGAAATTGCAGTAAAATGTGTTTAAAAATCTTTGTTGAAGAACTAAAATTGATTTATGCAACAAAAGCCGCACCCTTTCTTTCCTTTTCCCTTTCCCTTCTTGCCTTTCTTCGGCATTTTGCAGCAAATAAATGAAGCCTAAACCATAAACACTTTTTTTCCAATATCCCTCTTAGTCGACTTAGGCGGCCATATTGTTTTCCCGGTGTTATGGTTACATCAGCTTCGAGGAAAATTATTATTATTTTTTTAATTAGGCATAATTTTTTTTACCCTTTATGTTTTAAGTATTGGAGCAATTTTTAAAGCAATGTTTATATAGGGGCCTATGTAAAGAATTTAGTATTTAGATAATGAAATATATTCATTTCTTCTTCAAAGGTCATGGTCAATCTTTACTTCCGGTCAATAGTAAACAAGCACGGCGGTTGTAAAAATAGAGTTACACGTCAGTCAGAACTTGATGGCCGCTTATACTGGCCTCTAGACGACCATATCCTGTGCTTTTATCGAATCTAGACAAAAGAACTTAGGGTAAATTATTGTGGGAATTAGAAATACTCGTAAATTCGACTAGGCTGATCCTACCCTCACAAATGAAAACACTTAGTATCAAAGTTTTCTAAAGGACAATAATAACAATCAAAAAGCGAACTTTGCGAGCGACAGAGCTAATATACCGGTAAGTAAGTAAGACGAACATGTTTAATTGCCTGAAGAGCTACAGCCTTTTATCTTTAAAAAAGTAATCCATATAAATTTATTATGAAGACTAAAACAACTTATTTCTCAGTTTTTTATTCTTGCTACATATTTACAGACCATGTTGAACTCAGAACTCCTTTGATAATAAGTAGTTAATGTAAATCAGAATCATCTGCCTCTGTTGATTTAGCTGTAGCGCCAACACACAGAACTATCATTATTTTAAAATGGGCCCAACATAAGAACACCTTTTTAACGATAGAATGTTCTAATTTAAAACTGTAGCTCTGGTAAATAAAATTAAGACAGACCTTCTAGCTAAAAATCCACCCATAGAAAAAAAAATTTATTATAGTAACACTTAGTCTTTTTTTTTCTTGCCAAGCATGAAATTTTTTTTATTACATCATGTGCATTCCTTTGCCTAACCAATGATATCTGTCCTTGAAATACCTTTAATTATTTCAAAAACTATTGTTGTAAAAGTAAAAAATCATCAAGCCCAATTATATTAAGTTATGCCCCTTTTTATTGAGTTGGCTTGCGTAGCAAGCTACTCCCTGTTGACATAGCCATTTCAGAGCTGTAAAATTTTTCATGCATTCATCAAGGTGATCCATACGCCAAATATAATAGTTCTAGCAAAAAATGCTTTGGTTTGAGTGATTGTACAAACTTAAGAGGTAAAAACTGTATAAAATTTCATACTGTAACATTATTTATGCCTTCATGCTTTTAAAGAAATTTTTGATTAAATATCTGCAAGATGTACAATTACTGCGTATGAATATATGTTCAAGCATGTTAGGCGGATCTAATCTTCCCATCTGAAGTTTATTTATAATTGACCTAGAATACTCCCTAACACAAACACCTGCTGCTCTCATAAGCTGCAGCTAGTTGTTGTTGAAAATCTATTTTTAGAATCCAGATTTGCTGTGGTAATCTTTAACCTAATTATTCCATAACACTGACCACTGCAGCTAGTGTGCTTAAATTTATTATAGAATCCAGTCAAAATAATACGGAAGCCCATTAGTGCCAACCTGTATATATTAAGGAAAAGCAATATACACTTTATTTATGAACCGAACATGGATCAGACATATAATATTCAATCTCTAAAGATGCAAAATAAACTGAATATATTAAGGTATGGTGCCCAGATGTATGAAAAAGCTCAATTGACTCCAGCAAGTCAACTCGCAGGCCCTTCAGGCCTTTGATTTATGTACTGCATACAGGGAAATTTTTGTCCCCATTTTATTTTCGCCCCTGTCGCCCTCTTCATGATTGGGCAAATTCAAAGCTAGAACTCAACACAATTTCTTAAACAGAACTATGACTTGGTGAATTTAAAATGGGGCAAAATTGTTTACAAGTTCAATAAGGGTGAAATAACAAGTGGTGAAAATAACCCTGTATACAGTAAGTTAAATATTGGCAAAAACTGTGACATTCAAATCCCAAAAAAGGTCATCTGGAACCATAAATCATTGAACCTCTCAAGCTGTATACTGTATATATTTATATTTCAGATATTTTCAAACATGTAGGAATTATAAGCAATGATGCAGAAAGATGTTCAATACAGCCCCACGCTACAGCATGTATCAGCTCCGTGGAAGGATCAGTGGATTTCTGGCAGTTGTGTTAGTAGTTGCTCTAATCCTTGTGGTTACTGGATATGATGATTTTAAACACAAATTCATCAGGACTTCCATTTTTAAGGACAAGAAAGATCCATATGTATTTAATGGAGAGGCAACATTGAATGTGCCACTTGAACAGTTGAAGGGAAATAATGGATTTGCACAGGTCACTCCAGAGTATGGTGTCAACAATGATAAGGATATTTATGCTATTGTGTTTGATGCAGGAAGCACTGGATCAAGAGTTCATGTATTCAAATTCAAAATTACAAAAGGTAATACACTGTACATCTACCACTGTCCTTTTTAGAACAGGGTCCGGATCCCTTTAGATTGGGAAAATTATCAACGTTTAAGGTTGATTTGGGAAATTTATTTTTATACTCAAAATGTATACATGTACTGGCATACAGTTTGTGATATTGTGAATTTGTAAATAAGTAAATTTTGGGAATTTGGAGGGGTCCATTTATTGCACCCAAACAGAGAGATTGATGACCCTGTCTAATTGTACTTGAATTATAATTTTCAACAAATAAATTTAATATTATGAACATTTGATCATGGGGAGATCTTTGTGCACTCTGGTACAAGGGGTGTGAAGGATTGGGGCTATATGGCTAGAAGTGTATTTTAGCTGATTTTGCCCCC
>PRKT01000480.1:418526-430766 GCA_003671525.1 Saccostrea glomerata
CCCCCCCCCCCCCCCCCCCCCAAAATGAGCAGAGTGTTGAGAATTTTATTTTTTTATTACCGGTAATTGAATTTTTTAAAATTATTAAAATATATCCTAACACAGGGGCTGAAAAATAAACTTTTGTTCAAGGGCAAGTACACTTGCCCTTGAACAAACAAATTGGTCAAAATTCACTTGTCCTACCTGAATTTTTGCTTGCCCTACCGTAAATTATAATAGTCATTTTTCAATATTAAACAAAAGAGGAAGACGAATACTTTAGTAATAACATCATGCAAGCCCCTATGTCTTATATATTGATTTTATTTTTTATTAAGTCATTTGCCTACGGGCAAATGGTTGATAAAAATTTCACTTGCCCACCCTTAAAATTCACTCACCGCGGGCGTCAGGCAATGGGATTTGTCATCCCGTGTAATAATCATAATAAGGTGGTTGCATGTTACATGTGATTATAAGCATTATACACATATTATGAATATGCTGTTTTTCTTTTTATATTTCTAGGTGGTCTGTTGAGATTAGACAAGGAACTCTTCAAGACAACCAAGCCGGGACTCTCAGCTTTTGCAAATGATCCTCGTTTAGTGAGTTTTTTTTATTTGTTTGTTTATTACCCTCAAACCATACAATGGTTTATGAAGTACACAAACATATTTACATAATATATACCAAATACAAAGCCAAGTAAGAAGAAGTAGTATCAAATGAGAAAATATTACTGATAACAGGCAAATATCTATTTTTTCAAATAGAACATTGTTTGAACTAAAATTTTTACTAATCAAGTTTAGAACAATACCAACCAGTTTATCTAAAGCTGTAATTATCATAAACTTAGTTTTATATGTGACAACCTCCAAATGTCATTAAAGATTTTTTTTTTATTAAAAAAGACTGTCACTATTCCAGTAGTAGTAATGAATAAAATAATGTGTGAATACATGTAGTAAACAAAAAGTAGCAGTGTTTAATTGTGCGAAATTCTCCATTTGTATTGATGATACAAATTTTAAAAAAAAAATTAAGTACATCATGTGCATTTGTTTCTCTGTGCTTGTTATCATAAAAAAAATTAACTTGGAGAACTTTGTCAATTTTAGGCAGCTGAGTCATTAAGGCCGATGGTAATTGAAGCACTAGCTTTTATTCCGAAAGCTAAGCAGAGGTCAACACCGATAACTCTAAAAGCTACTGCAGGACTCCGTCTATTGCCCGAAGGGTCAGCTGACAACATTCTTAATGAGGTAAAATTAATTCAAACATTAGCTGTACAAATGAAAAAAGTGTTTGAAAACCAGTACTATGATAGTAATAATAATTTGATCACAACCATGGGAGGGGGGGGGTTACTTGATAGCAGTGTTTTTAAAATGTGTTTTAAAATCCCTAAATTGAAAGGAAAAGTAATGTTTATTTTAGAGTAATAAGCAGGTTTTAAATTTTTAGGTAACACAGATGTTTAAAGAGTACCCATTTCCTGTAGGTGAAATAAGTATAATGGATGGAATAGATGAAGGTTTGTGTTCATACATTTGTACAGTTTAACTTGATGCTTATGTAAAATGTGTGTTTTTGCAATTTCTTCATAGTTTGGCAGAATTATTTTATTATTATTAATATTAAAATTATTTTTGAAATAAGAACAAGAGATTACCGGTATGCAGATGTAAAGAGCTTTGTTTCAACCTACCAGTATTATAAATTGTAGATGTAATAATTTTGCAGGAATTTTCAGTTGGATAACACTGAATTATGTAAAAGGTAAGCTTTTTCTTGTGATTCTTTTATTTTAATTTGCAATACAAAATTCAAAAGCATTTCTGGTTAACAGAACTTAGATGGATAACTAAAAAGTGCAGGAAAAGGAATTTAAGACATAAGATCAGTACATTTGAATCTTGAACAATGAAATGCAAAATATTAGTTCTCTTTCTAAGAGCTAAGCACATATAATACTCTATATAATGCCTTTACATAAATTGACAGGTACCCTCACTACTGGCAACAAAACTGTAGCTGCTCTAGACTTAGGGGGAGGATCTACACAGATTACATTTGTTCCTCAGCACAGGGTAAATTTTTACCATGGAGCTCAGTTTATTATAGAGTATAATCTTTAATTGTCAATTTAAAATTGTGTTTGCTTATTCTGGATTTACACATGTACATTGTATAAAAAACATTATATTCTAAAAGAGATATGATAGAGGTTATAAATACAGTAAAACTTGGTTTAAACGAAGTCTATGGGACCTTTGAAATTACTTCGCTATATCTGTAATTCCTTATATCCCTATAAGGAATTCTTTAATTTATGTTGCAGGGGATCCGAGATAATTTCGCTATATCTGTGAATTCGCAATATCCATGTTCGGACTAAACAAGTTTTAATGTACATGTATAGGTAGAGCAAGAGGATTTCATTTGTTTTGTATATTATTTCTGTATGATGGCATACTAAACACATCTGTACATCTAAAGTATTCTGAATAGAATTTGATTGTATTATTGAGTGTTGAAGATATGATTTTTTTATTCTATATAGGAAACCATGAAAGCTGTTCCAAAAAACTTTACAAGTAAAATTACACTATTCAACAGAAGTCACAAGTTGTATACACACAGGTAATTTATCATCCATATCGATAATAAAGAAGGGTTGTTTACCATATAGAAGAGTACTGAAGCTTTGTTCCCATCTCACCTTAACTGTAAAATTTAGCATTCCCATTTCGCCTTAGTAAGCTCTAATGTGAATTAATGTGATGAAGATTTAATATATTCAGCATAAAATTTTTTGTTTTTTTTTAATTCTCAGTATTACATGAGTGTATTATTTCATTCACTGTATTTATGAATTCCCATTAATTTTTAAATTCAATCTAAAAAAATTTAAATGATAAAATTTTTATATCAACCAGTAATAGTATTTACAAATACTAAAATTCCCATTTCACCTTAGTACTTTTTAACTTTTTCCTACCTGTATTTCACAGTTAAGGCTAAATAGGAACACACCGTACTAAAAACTGAACTATCTGCTCACTATAGTCACTCTTTTAAGAGAAATGATCTTTGAGCAGAATTTCAGTTTGTGATTTAGTGATTTATAACATAGAACATCTGCCCTTTCATTTTGATTAATTTATGTTTCTTTTGAATATGTAAGATTCAGATATTTCAGTTTGTTTAACTGACTGAAATTTTGTCTTGTAGCTATCTTGGTCAAGGCTTAATGTCAGCAAGATTTTCTCTTCTATCCAATGATAAAAAGCCAGGTAAAAACATGATATTTACTTGCTTTGGCATCCTTTAGGTGCAGTAACTGTTGTGAATATACTGTTTATTCAAATGGAGTAGATTGTATTAATTGTAACTTTGTTTTGAACATACATGTATATATTTTTTCAATGGCATCTGTCACAAAATATCAATGTTTCAGATTAATATGTTACTCAAGAAATAAATGTATTATATCTTTATTTTCAACAGATGAAGTGGCAAATTCTACTATACTCTCTAGCCCCTGCTTACCACATAAATTCTCAGGACATTTTAGATTAGGTTCACAAAAATTTCAAGTACGGTAAGTAAGCAAAAAAAAAATCTCAAGCATATTGATGAATATTTTAGTTTTTAATATGAACTTAACCATAAAAAGTTGAGTATACGAATTTACCGGTAGAAGTGCATACATTACAGTCGTACATACAAATATGGCCTTGTTATTCTTCCCAGGAGTACCAGAGAACATGATCACGGTGTTTACTACAGGTTTGATTTCTTGATAAAAGCTATGCATTCACATTACCCCATATCATCTTCCAATTTGTTGGTTACATTCTTGCAGTCACAACTTTCCTAATATGGATTTCCAAAATAAAAATTTACAACTTTAGTACAATGTTTTTTTTTTATTTGAATTTTTAGGTCACTTAAGTAAACTCAGGTGACCTATTGCTATCCGTTCACATGTGTTAAAAATTGATGAATTATGTACAAGAGCTACATTATACTAAGAGAAATGTAATGAATAAAATAATTTTTAAAAATCATTATCTATGATCAGAAAACTGTGATTCATAAAAATTTGCTTGTACTTTTTCTTCTGTGTCATTCTAACAGTACATGTATCAGTCTATCAGATAGATATTTATACAAATTTAACACTTTTATCACAATAAAAAACAGATACGTCACCCAAAAATAAAATTCTGATTCCTGCTACATGAGATATGTAAAGATAATTTTTGATCAATTGCTGATTTTCTTTTACCTATAATCCCTGCATCTTTGGCTCTATCAAAGAAATAGGAGAAGATGTAGATATCTGCATTACTAAGTTCTTTAACGTCTACCATATAATTATCCACAAATGTAACGGCATCCTTCAGACAGGCATTAAAAGAGCTGCCATTGGTCAGGGCACTGTGTAAAATATAGAATAGACAAATTGTAGACTACATGTATTAAAGGGCTAAAGTAAAACATGGTCACCTACTAGATGACCGTTTGAATGCTTAGGGTAGATTGGGGTGTAAATTTTTTACTGTATAGCTTTAAGTAAATGTAAAAAATAAATGTACATTCATATAACAAGAAGCACAAGAGCCACAATGCTTACCTGAGTCACTGGCCCTGCTGTTCTGCATTAGATTTTCCCCCCAATACGATATACATGTTTTCTTTATAAAATTTTGATTAACATTTATGACCCACCCTTAAATCAGGGGCCATGATTTGATCAAAATTGATTTTATACTACCAGAGGATGCTTCCACATTAATATGATTGGCTTTGCTATTTTTGAGAAGAGAATTTTCCTTGTAAAATCCCTATCGTGCTCCTATCCTTATGCTGGGACAACGAACTGAACAATTACGATCAACCCCACCTCAAGAAGCTTTCATCTCAATTAAATCTTCGGGTCCACTGGTTCTTCACAAGATTTTTCTTAGTATTTTAATGTAAAACTTTGATCCCCTATTGTGGCTTCATTCTATCCTTTGGGACATTATATGAATAATTTAGAATCTAAACTACCTCAAAAAGCTTCCACATAAAGTTTAGCATTTCTAGTCCAGTGGTTCTTCAGTAGATTTTCAAAGATTTTTCCTATATATTTCAATGTTAAATTTTTATTCTCTAGTTGCCCCACCCTACCCCCAGGGATCATGATTTGAACAAATCAGAATCCCCAGGAAGCTAACTTCAGCTAATTTCAGCTTTTCTGGTCAAGTAGTTATAGAGAAGATTTTTTTAATGATCTCACCTTATTTTTTTATTTTTAATTTCCTTGATTATTTCTCCCTATGAAAAGGGACTAAAATAGCCCTTCATTTTAAGAAATTAGAATTGCTAATTATGTCATGTCGAGAATGCCACACCTTACTAAAAGTCCAAAGTTAACTAAAAATTGTACTCCGTTAACAATGTCAAACATTTTGATTAATTAGCATGTTTAATGGATTCATTAGTCCAGCAGGTTTGATACTGTGGTGATCTAGAAAAAATTAACAAACATGCATTAAGTACAAAATATTTTAGAGGAGTTATTTTAGTGTGACTTGTGTTATTTGTACAAATTAATAAGTGTCAGTTTTTAAAATCATTATGCTTTTAAAATGAAGAATTTTAATCTATCAATATATAAATAATTCAAGAATTATTACTTTTCAGGTGATTAAGAAATTGAATGGAACAGAAATAAGCTGGGCTTTAGGATCTGCATTTCATTTACTATCAAGCATGGGTTTAGCTAGATAGTGTTATCATTCCAGGACTCAAGTACTTATGTAAATGTTATCCAAGAATTGTGATTGTGTTAACAGATTTATCATTTATGTTTTATTTGTGTCCCCTTCTCCTTCAGACTAAAAATTTATCTGAACTTCTTAAAAAAAAATCTATGTGGAGAGTTTTTGAACATGTTACTTCATTTTACATGGCATATTTGACAAATTGCAACAGCTTTGGTATGTTTTGAGAACATTTTTACTCCATGTTTTGGTTGTGGTCAAGTTATTTTTGAAAGAGAGAACCTGATACGCATTTCATAATATTTCCACCACATTGCTAAATTCATACGCTTATAAATCTTTGTAGATACGTGCATTGCTGTAAGTTGTTTGTTTTGGAGGGGGTAATGTTCAAAGTTGTTGGTACAATGCTATCATATTTCAGCAGGAGTTAGGTATACGAAAACAAAGTCACTGTTAGTATGTATTTTGATGTTTCAAATTGACAAGACAATTCAACGACTTTATTTAGAATAGTTAACTCAAATAGGAAAAAAGATCTAATGCAGAATAAAAGGACATGAGGGTTGAATAACATATTTGGATCTTTATCCATTTAAGAAAGAAATGACCTACTGAAACAAGCTACTGCTATAACAGATAACAGTACTTGGGATCTTATAAGGTAAAAAAGAAACCCTTATATAGTATATAAAGTATATAAGCACAGATTATGTAATATGTTATATTGATATTATATAATTATGTTTGAAAAGTCCCATTTCTAATTTATTAAAAATATTTAGTATATACGATGTAGTCAGTACATATTGATCTATACAATGTCAGTATTTATCTTGTATGCATTGGTTAACTTTAAAGGCTAGTGAATGTGAGAGTTTCATACTTTTTAATTGTGAACATGCTTACTTGAAACATTTTGTTGATATTCACTTTTCCTTAATATGCTTCCTTGATTTGTCCTTTACAATGTTTGTCTAGATCATTTGTTACTTGCTTTGGTTTATTTTTTGTGTGGTTTAATTGTAATGCATTTTTGACACATGTACTGTACCAGAATATCACATTATTGTAAAGTAATTTTTTTTTGTTTGATGTGTTTTTTATATTTGTAATTATCTTATTTTTATGTTCCTTAAATAAGGGTTTTACAGTTGTTTTTTTTTTTCCATTCCTGCATTATGTGTTGATTCAACTTTGTACCGTTTTCAAGTTTCACTGGAATGTATGCTATTCTCATTTAATGTGGCATAGGTGTTCAAGTTCAAAAATGTCATCTTACCTAGCAAACATGAATTCCTCTCAAAAGAAAGCACAAAACCAGTACTTAGAAAATGGGTTGTTAGAGGGATATCCATTGTACCATGCTGGCTTTTTCAATGGTGATGCATATTTCAAATATTTGAGGCAAATTGTGTCAATAAATTGTCTTACATAAAATGTAAAATTTGAAGTTTATGATAAAATAATATCCTGGTCAAAAGAACATTGGCCAATTGTATTGTTCATATTCAGTTAATTTTGGGGCAGGTGTTTGGAAGTCTTGATAATTCAAAGATGTAAGTCATTAAACAATTGTCAAAAATATTAATCTTAATATCTACAAAAAAATATAAAAGTAATAGAGAATTTAAACTTTTTTGAGATAGAAACCATGGTTATTGTAATAAAGAGTATCCATGAGTATGTTCATTTTTAAATTAGAGATTTTTAATGAAGTAACACAGTTCAGGGTTCTTGCCAAAAGCATGCTGACATTTTATATTCATGTATACATTCACAATGACATTAACTCTAAATAAAATTTTAAAAAACATAAAAACAGGTTTGTTTCTTTTAAAAACAGGTGCATGGTGCTAATTAAGACTGTTGACAAAAGGGGGGAAATATTAAGTTTTTTGTGATACTTTTTATTTAATTCAACACCCATTACTCCCCTTGTGAACCAGCTGCTACCTACTGCCAATACTTGCCAACATTCCTGTACTATATATGGGGAAATTTTTGTCTCTGTTTTATTTTCACCCCTTTCCCCCTTCTCACAGGTGGGCCAATTTAAAACTGGGCAAATTTAAAGAACATGGTATAATTTCTTGAAAAGAATTATTTAAAACGGGGCCAAATTATTTTCAAGTGTGAAAGGTCAAAAATAAGGGAAATGAAATTGAATCAAAGCTGTACGTGGGAAAATATGCTTGGGAACAAAACTTACCTTTTAAAAACACCAGTACCATAGAGAAGAAGATTTTCAAAGAAATAATGCAATTTTACTTTATAATCAATGAAAAGGGTTAAGATAACAAACAGCAGTGAAATTAATCAAAACTGTAAACAATACAAATCTGTAAACAGCTAGGGCATAAATACGGACTCCAGAAATTCCAGAGGTAGGATAGGGGGGAGTAAACCTCCTCTGTTGACCTGTCACACGGTCACAGTGAACCCTATGTATTGATCAAGTAGACGGAACATACCATGGTCAGATAAATTGGAACAAAGTTCTAAAAATTTTCAATTTGTATGAAACAATTCAGCTTAAATACAACACAGTGGTAGGTTATATTTGCTAATAAAAGTCATTATAAAGACCAGAGAATTGACAAAATGCTGCCTTTAATTAAATGAGGTTGTTGAAATCCCTGTAGCATTAACTTATGTGAGAGTGCCTTAGCTGCCTTTGTTTAAAAATTGCAATACTCAGATCATGCTCTTTAAAAGCACATAAGCTAGCTGCCACATATATAAGGAAAGCTGATGATGGAAAACTGAAGTCCCTTCTTTTTTCAAGTACTTATATACACATGTACATGTAGTTGGCCTTTGTGGTCTTTTAAGTCAGCTTATAAATACTAGAGGTCCCCTCACACAGAACCCCTGTCTTGGGGCTACATATTCACAACTTTAGAGAAGGCACAGATGATCATAATTGCCTATTTTGACTAATCCTTTCATCTTTTCTGGCCCACATTGTGTTTCTTGAAGAGAAGATTTTAAATTTTAGCTGCTTGATTTAAAAAAAAAAAGATTTAAAAAAAAGCCACAAGAATTTAAAAAAAATAATCTATTTTCTTGGTTTAGAATCTTCCTGTTAATAAAGGAGCATAATTATTGCCCACTGGAATTCCCACAGTTTGTTGGAAGACCTATAGTCACTGAAAACTATATATATATATTTTGGGTGGTAATAAGGTGCGACTAATAAATGTCTCAAATATTAGAATTGGTAAATGTTCATCATGCGTATATGTTCAAAACTCAATCTTTCTGTGACCATCCTTATTAATCCATACTAGTTTTTGTCCCTTAATTAAAATACCATATTATAGTGTTAATGAAAAATTAAAATTTGTGTGGAAAAACTTATTTTATACTATATAGTATAAAATAATTTTTTTCACACAAATTTAAATACTCATTTAAGTTGTTATTTTCAGGATTTGGATAAATGTTTGTCTGTTCCATATGCATCCATCTCATTCATCTGTCTTTTACAAGTTTGCTACTTAAATGGTCCCAACACTGTATGTAAGAACTGTAAGAGATCACATCACCAAAAAATCTCATAACAATCACCTGAGTATTTGTTAGTTTTTGTAACAGTGTCAAAGCATCGTTTTTTAAAGAGGTGAAACCAGAGGAAAAAAGGACTTATTGAAAAAAGTTGACAAAAAAGGAAGACTGTCCCCAAACTCGAAAGTCTATTTCGGGGGGGGGGGGGCATAAGGCCCATGGGCCTCTTGTTTTGTCTGAATGCTGAAGTTAATTTAACAATACCCATTTAATCTTCCCAGAATTTTTTTTGGAATGAAAGTGAATCTTTGTGTGATTGTCATTTTCTTCAACTAAATGATTTCTTAAGTATTAAGTTTTGGGATTGTAAACAATTTTGAATCTTTTTTGCATGATTTAGATTTTGTTTCACCTTTCTAAAAGTTTGAAATAGGCAAATGCTACAAGAAAAAATTCCAGTAAATCAAATGTTACAGAGAACAGTTGAGTTTGATTATAAACTGGGTAAGGCACTAATATTTGATCCAACATTAAAATTATTTTCCTACTCATATAATCTCTAAACAGATCATTAAATTTGGGGGTACAAAAGTATACACAGTAACACATTGCTAGTGGGGTCTAAATTTGTCAATATGTGTTGCATGAAAACTGAGGGTGTAATGAAACAGTTTTTGACTGACATTTGGGCAACATATGAATTAATTGTTAGACCTTTAATCAAAAATATTTTTTGTAGCCAATATATTTGTCTTCTTGTCCAACAAACACTGAATGTTTCATTGAAATTCTGAAGTGGGTGGTGTTTTCATGTATATTTTGGGTTTTGATTGTCTATATACACAGGAAGAAAGGGGCATGAAGTGTTATAGATTACTGTAAACCAACTTTAATTCACGTTCGAGAAATTTCCGCGAAGTTCGCGACAGCCTCGTCTCGAGAATATTTCTCGACACGAACTGGTACTTTCAGTTTCACTGTCTATTTACAACATATCAAAAAAAGGCCCGAACGCTAAAATTTATCATAGCCAAATACTTTACCCCTGGTAAATCGCGAAATAAAGTCGTTGCGAATAAAAGTTGGTTTACAGTATTCTAATATTTTATCAAAATCTAAAGGGTACAACTGTTTAAAATTTTAATGTTTCTTTGTCCTTTGTTTACCTGTATTCATCATTTTTTTCTGTTTAAAATTTTTCATGTCTTTTCAAGTTTTGTTTTTCTGTATTCCTGATTTCACCATTTTTTTTAATTTCTTATTAAATATCATTGAACATACATGATAAATCTCCATCTTTGCTATAGTTGAAGATTAAGGGCTTCATGTGAAGTCAAGGTTATATAGTTATATTATTGAGATCATAGATGATATACTTAATATAGCCACTAAAGGAGTTATTTGTTTGCTAAAAAACTATAATCATTGAAAAGGGTATCTCTTGCACTTAGTTTTAAGGTTGATATATTAACTATATTAAATCCCTCTTGGTTGAGCATATGTAATCTTTTATATCAATCTGAAGTTATCTCTATATGTTGGATTTTCCCCTGCATGTCTATAAACCTTAAGTTCTCTACTTAAGGATATTTTAAATTTAAAAAAAGCTTTTATTACTATGAGCATAACAGATGTATAACTCTTAATACTCAAAGATTTTTCCTATATATTTCAATGTTAAATTTTTATTCTCTAGTTGCCCCACCCTATCCCCAGGGATCATGATTTGAACAAATCAGAATCCCCAGCTAACTTCAGCTAATTTCAGCTTTTCTGGTCAAGTAGTTATAGAGAAGATTTTTTTAATGATCTCACCTTATTTTTTTATTTTTAATTTCCTTGATTATTTCTCCCTATGAAAAGGGACTAAAATAGCCCTTCATTTTAAGAAATTAGAATTGGCTTTACATAAGAATGCTTGTACCAGCTTAAAATTACTTACCCAGTGGTTCTTGGAAAAAAGTTGAAAATGTAAAAAATTACTGACAAAAGGTTACAAACAGATATATGGATGCCGGATAACAGGTGATCAGAAAAGCTCACTAGAGTTTTCAATTCAGAACTAAAAACTAAGATAAAGTGCTTTATATTTTTTGTTTCATATCACTTATGACAAACTCTATCAATGCTCACATTAAAAATGTCGACAAGCAAAATGCTGAGTTTGTATAAAAAGCATTTAATAGCAAGCCTTAAAAACTTAATTAGTTTTTACTAATTCAGATTCAGAAAAATTTGAACACTGTTAAAAAGGTTTTTTATGCTGATTTAAGGGAGTTTGAAATGAATGTCATATCTAGCTTTAATTTTAAAATATTTTACACAGCCGACATCCCCCTTTGTCTATTTATGACACAACTGACCAATATTGGCATGTTTCTTTATGTCTAGCCACCAGTAATAGTACAAACTGACAAGTGATTTTCCCTTTCTCCCAGTCTTGAGTTAAAACCCCATTCCAGCAAAAATAGGAAGGACATATCAATCAGACATTTTTGTATTAAATATATACCAATATAATACTAGTACAAAGTATATGCAATGCATAACTTTTGCTGATTTATAACAATTTCACTTAATGTTTCTGCAGTAAAATGTAATCACAAAAGGAGTACATGTATAATCAATAAAAATTTATAGTTTTTTTTTATTTTGGTTCTTCAGTCATTATTTGTTGATTCTAAAAAGTTACATACATCTTCCATTATATAAATATTGCATGTAGTTGAGTGTAACATTGAAAATTTTCACCCCAAGAAAACCATTGTCAACCGAGGCGCAGCCGAGGTTGACAATGGTTTTCGAGGGGTGAAAATTTTCAATGTAACACTCAACTACATGCAATATTTATTATATTATACTGAATGTTTTATACAAATACATATTACAGTGAACCGTGCGCGCATAAATTCCGCGCAGTCGCTATTTTTTGGAATACCACCCGTCGTCAAGCAATGTTGTAACA
>PRKT01000481.1:0-10072 GCA_003671525.1 Saccostrea glomerata
TAATAGGGAATAGGTCTTAACGCTGAACTGGGTCCGCAAGTTTTGTTCAAATTATTGTTATATCTGCAGACCCCTTTGAAAAGTAAATGACCTGGCCATTCTTCAGTTTGACTAAATCCACAAAATTTGATGTCCACGAATATTAATGAAACCACAGTAGCACAAATGCTTGATTAATACCAAGGAGCCGATCTAAATTGGCTAATTAAGTAGAGTCCCCCCTCTATGGTATCCTGGAATTCACAATTCTGGAAGAAGGTCCCTCGTTCTTAATACCAATGAACAAAGAACATTTTCTATCATTAAATGTACATAGTTTATTTAATACCCATGAGAAGAGAAGACTCTCAAATAATTTGTCATGTATCTATAATTTACTAATTGACATTCTATATTCCGGATTTCTATGTTCTGATTTATGATCATGTTTGGTTCTAAAAATAAAATATAGTTGTTTCCGGTTTACAAATGGCTGCTTACATGTGAACACGACATGGTGTCAGAAAGTGGCTGAAATCATATGTTTAGAGCGTCATCACAACTCGCAAAGTTTGCATTCCTCGACTTAATCACTCGAGAAAGAGAAATATGGAGTCTCTCATTGGCGCTACCCCGAAAATCGACTGGGAAAGTGGTGATCTTCCTGGAACATGGAAAAAATTCAAAGCTCACACAGAATTTATGTTCAACGGACCGTTGAAAGAAAAATCCGAGGAAGAAAAATGTAACTACCTCATGATCTGGGTAGGCGAAAAAGGTAGGGATGTCTACAGTACCTGGCACATTACAAATGATGAGAAAAAGAAACTAGAGACATATTACACGAAATTTCAGGCCTACTTTCAGCCGAAAAGTAACAAAGTGTTCTCAAGATACAAATTTCAGTGTAGAACTCAGCAAGAAAATGAGACATGTGAAGAATTCGTTACAGTTTTAAAAGTTCTAGCGAAAGACTGTGGTTACACGAATCCAGATGAAATGATAAGAGACAGAGTAGTGTTTGGTGTACGTTCAGCCAAAATAAGAGAAAAGTTGATCACAACAGGAAGTGACCTGACGCTAGCACAGGCTATAGACATTGCGAATTTATATGAACTTTCAAGAGCTCAACTCAAGACAATGAATGAAGAACCTAAAGGAAATACCGCAGGTAATGTGATGAGTGAAGTGAACCGTATCACAGCAAAACAGTCATTCAAAGGAGAACAATCAGACAATCAAAATTGTAGACAGTGTGGACATAGGAAGCACAAGCATGGTGAGAAGTGTCCAGCGATAGGCAAAGTCTGTTCAGGATGTGGAAAGAGAAACCACTTTGAACGTGTTTGTGAATCTAGTGCAACATATAACCGCACACGAGGTGGACAGTATGCTCATAGAGGAAAACCAGCTCAGCGAGGAAAATTCCATGGAAAGCGTCCAGGAAAATTTAAGAGTCGCTCAGTGAACATGCTGGATGAATCCGACGAGAATGACTCGGACTGTCAAGATTCATTTTTCCTAGGAATGATTGACACTGGACATGTTGATGTCAACACCATAGAAAATTGGATGACAACTTTACAGTTGAACAACACAGATGTACAGTTTCTCATGGATACAGGTGCAAAGTGTAATGTACTCACTAGAGACATGTATCACAAACTTAAGATGTCACCCCTAGAGAAACCGAAAGCTTCGCTTACATCTTACTCTGGACATAAAATCATCACAGATGGTATGACAACGATACCGTTGCAACATAATGGCCAAACTCATGCAGTAGAGTTTTACGTTGTCAACAGAAACGTACCAAACATTCTCGGAGCTGAGACTTGTTGTAAACTTGACTTACTGAGATGTATGAATTCTATTTCCTGCAAGCAAGGATCTAATGAGGACAAACATCAGTCATCTGGAAAAGACATTTTGAGTGAACCTCAATATGCAGAACTATTTGAAGGATTAGGATGCTTACCTGGAAAGTACTCGATAAAGATTGATCCGTCAATCACACCTACTATTCATCCACCACGCAAGATACCCATCTCATTAAAAGACAAAGTTCACCAAGAATTACAGAGAATGGAACAGTTGGGAGTCATTGAACGACAAACAGAACCAACTCCGTGGGTGAACAGCATGACTTGTGAATAAAGGATCCAAAATCCGAATATGTATTGATCCAAGGGATCTCAACAATGCAATTCAACGTGAACATTTTCCATTACGAACTGTTGAGGATGTCATTGAGAATATGTCACAGGCGAAATACTTCACAAAATTAGATGCCGTTAGTGGATTCTGGCAAATCCAACTAGACGAGGCTAGCTCAAGACTTTGTACGTTCAACACACCATTCGGGCGATACCGATTCAAGCGTATGCCATTTGGTATAAAGTCTGCGTCCGAAGTATTCCAGAAAATCATGTCACACATGTTGGAGGACATTACTGGTGCAGAGGTCATCATTGATGATATTTTGGTTTGGGGATCATCGATTGAAGAACATGACCAGAGATTACGCCAAGTTTTACAGCGTGCGAAAGAGTACCACTTGAAGCTCAGTAGGCAGAAATGCGAAGTGCGTAAAACTGAAGTGAAATATGTAGGACAAGTACTCACCCAAAATGGAGTGAAACCTGATCCAGAAAAAGTGAGAGCTATTGTGATGATGCAGAAACCAGAAAATCTACAGGAACTACTTACCTTTTTAGGACTAGTTCAGTACTTAGGAAAGTTTCTTCCAAGACTATCTGATGTAAGTGCATCACTACGCAAATTGACTGAAACTTCGTCAGGCTGTGAATGGAATTGGACAAAGGAACAAGATATCAGTTTTGAGACAATCAAGGCCATGATTACCAAAGCTCCGATCTTAGCATACTACAACCCAGGACTACCGCTAACACTCTCAGTGGATGCAAGTTCAAAAGGACTTGGTGCAACCATCTTACAACAAGGTAGACCCATTGCATATGCATCAAGAGCACTGACAGCGTCTCAAAGAAATTACGCGCAGATAGAGAAAGAGGCATTAGCAGTTGTCTTCGGATGTCAAAAGTTTCATCAGTACATCTATGGTAGATCAGTAACTGTAGAGTCCGACCATAAACCATTACAGTCTATTTTTCAGAAACCGCTCTTAGCAGCACCTTTGCGTTTACAAAGACTACTTCTAGCCGTTCAGAAATACGACTTAAAGATTGAGTACAAACCTGGCAAACTTATGTTTGTTGCTGATGCTTTGAGTCGACACTATCTTGATGAAACCAGAGAAGAGTTGATACCTGAAGTTGATGTCAACAATATCACGCTCAACAGACACTTACCGATGTCACCTGATCGTTACAAGGAATTTCAACAAGAAACTTCTCAGGATCAAACATTACAACAGCTACACAATACAGTACTGTTAAGATGGCCCAACAGTAAACAGAGCTTACCATCAAACCTTCTTCCATACTGGACATTTAGGGATGAAATATCACATGTGGATGGACTACTGTTCAAAAGCAGTAAACTTATCATTCCAAAATTGATGCAGCAGAAAATGTTAGACTTGGTTCATGAATCTCATCTTGGTATCGTGAAGTACGTGCAAGAGTAGAGCACGGGAGTCTATGTATTGGCCGGGCATGGCAGCGCAAATAGAGGATAAAGTATCCCAGTGTATAACTTGTGCTGAAGTTCAGAAATTCCAATCCAAAGGAACCAATGACGTGTACAGAGTTACCAGATCGTCCATGGTCCAAGATAGCATCTGACATTTTCGTATACAAGCAGAACCATTACCTACTTACTGTAGATTACTACTCGAAATGGCCAGAGATAATCATCTTAAAAGACCTTTCATCACTACAAGTCATCAACTCGCTTAAAAGCATGTATTCCAAGTACGGGATTCCTGATGAGTTAGTATCAGACAATGGTCCTCAGTATGCGAGCAAGGAGTTCAAAGATTTTACCAAAGAGTATGGATTTACACACACAACATCTAGTCCATTGTTCCTAAATCTAATGGACAGGCGGAGAGAATGGTGCAGACAGCCAAGCGGCTTCTCAAGAAAAACACAGACCCTTACAAAGCGTTGATGGATTATCGCAACACAGAAATACAAGGGCTAGGACAGTCACCCTCATAGATGTTTCTAGGACGTCGTCTGAAAACAAACTTACCTATTGCAGCAGATCTACTTCGTCCTAAGGACAACAACATGCAGAAGAAACTACAAGCCAGACAGTTGCAGTACACGAAATTTTATGATCGCACAGGAACTAAGAGTCTTCCGAATTTGGACACAGGAGATAACGTTTTGCTACAAGATGGCAAAACATGGAGACACGCGACCGTGGAATCCAAATTACCACTACCAAAATCCTTTATGGTATCGTGTGATGGGAAAAAGTATCGTCGAAACCGCGGTATGCTGAAAAAGACAAATTCCGTAAAACCCACACAGGAATTCAGTGAGGATTTCGAATTCCAGATTCCAGAGAGTAGTGCTGAAGAACATTTCCGCTAAAGCCGTCTTCAAAGTCTCGCGAGTGCGCAAAACAAACTCCTGATGAAACCGTCAAAACCAGATCAGGACGTACTGTGAAAGTTCCATCCAAATTTGCAGACTATGTTATGCAACCAGTTTAAATGTAGTTTCATGTAAAATATCATGCATGTACATGTATATAAGTTTAATACCATTCAAAAGATTTTGTAAACTTTAAAGTTCAGTTCAGTCTTTACATGATTTCAATTTCAATATTCATTGACTGTTTAATGATTGCTTTGAAACTGATTAATTGTTAATTGATGTGATTATTGATTTAAAAAAAGGAGGATGTCATGTATATACAATTTACTAATTGACATTTTATATTCCGGATTTCTATGTTCTGATTCATGATCATGTTTGGTTCTAAAAATAAAATGTTGTTTCCGGTTTACAAATGGCTGCTTACTTGTGAACACGACAATCAGCAGACATTTCACCTTTAAGGAGATGCCAATGGCACGTAAAACAAATCATAATTTTGATTTTTAATATACAATTTGCATCGCAGCTATTGGCACAGTTTGATAGAAATTTGTCACTTATACACTTAAAGTTTGATCAGATCATTTCTTTTAATTGTTGCCATGGTCCAATTTCAATGCCAATATTCTGCATAACTCCAAGTGAAACTTGAAGTCAATTTCTTTAACTAAAGTGTAAGTTCTTCAAAATGCTCTTCTATGTCTTTAATTTAATGGTCTCGAAATAAATAATAAAGTGCCACGGCACAGCAGATACGCCCGTCAAAAAATTACAATAAACTTATTAAAACACTTTAAAGTGCAAGAAGGATATGGAAATAACGAACAGTATTCAATCTCAACGTCCATTAAACAAATATACAAAATAAGAGCAAAGCAAACACGGACCTCCGAAACATCAGAGGTGGGATCAGGTGCCATGGAGGAGTGAGCATCCCCTGCCGACCGGTCACACCCGCCGTGTGCTCGTTGAGCAAGAAAATCATGTAAACCTTGATTCTAAAATTTTCATGATTTTTTCTGTTCCTTAAAATATTCGTTTATCTATCCCTTGTGGTGTAGGCATTAATCATAACAAATAACATCATTGATAGATTTCTATACTAGTTGTATTAGACCTTGTCAAATGCCCATCATATTAAACAATATCAAATTAGTCTTAACAACTTAATCTATACCAAATTAATTTTGAAAATAAAAGGCTGGCCATCAAATGACATATGCTATTTAAACTGACCAGCAGTTCTTTTTGAAAATTTGAAATCAGAAGCTTTTATCAAAATCAACAGCTTAAAAACTTACGTTTTAGCTCAAATGAGCCGGGGCCACAATAGGGAATCCACGTTTTACATAAAATTATATAGAACAAATCTTTAAAAATCTTCTCAAGAACCACTGGGCCAGGAAAGCTGAAACGTATGTGGAAGCATCCTTGGGTATTGTAGATATAAAATTCTTAAAAGTATGATCCCCGGCTTCTCAAAAATCACAGAAACATAGAGAAGAAATCTTTATAAATCTTCTTCTCAAGAACCACTGGGCCAGGAAAGCTGAAACTTACGTGGAAGCATCCTTCATGTGGTAGTGTAGATTCTAAAGTGTAAAAATCATGAAAAGGAAGGGGATAGGGGGCACGATAGGTATAGCAAGAGGTGAAATCTAGTAAAGAACTGCATCACCCAAGTTGCTCACTTGAGCGATGTGGCCCATGGGCCTCTTGTTTCAACTTTATACACAACCATTCTCCACGATAAATTTATGAGATTACTTTTAGGTACCCAACCATGTTATTTAACACCCACATTCAGGACTCCTTTTGCAGAAGAAAGAACTAGAGGTAATGTGGCCACTGGGCTCACAAAATGATACTTCCGCCATCCATATATTTAGAATGGAAAAATCTGTTTAACTACCAGGATTTACCCACTTTTTTTTAATTCCATACACCCTGAGGCCGAAGGGACGAACACCTCATTCACTATATACACAATGTTTTTAAAGGAATATGTTCCCAGACACCGACATACCCAGAAGTTTTTCTGCAAGAAGACGAAAACTACTCACATCTTGGACCAGGTTATAGCATAATATTGGGATGACAAAGTCAGTACCATGTGCCGCAAGTCGTAATTGGCGAATAACAGGGGCAACAAAAAGAAACTTGTTCGAGTTCTAATGAGACTTGGGATCAGGATACTACTAAATATTTCGGTATTCCAACCTCTAAAATTGGGACCAGTGATTCAATTTTCAACTGCTGAATCAGGTTTAACCGTTTTGATGATTTTTTGGATTAATATATTCTGATATTTTTATCACAGGTGTTCTTTTTAAAAAAAAATCATGAAGAGCTAACGATTATTATCACAACAATTGACAGAACACTAACTATTATGCTTAACAACCTATGTGCCTATGTTATATTTTAAAACATATTTTTCAGTTCCAGTAAGGGGAGTTGAACGAAGAATTTCATGACTTTACCGAGACAGATCCAATGAAGACTGTCAAACACTGCAGCACTAGATGGTTGTCTTGGAACGGTGTGTTCAGCGTACCCTCCAGCAATGTTAGAAGCCAGGTCATAACAACAGATGCATGCAGTTGCTTGTCAGTGATGAAATGTGGTGGTAAATCGCCTGAACTCATAGTACTTATCCTGAATGACTTAAGTATAGCCTAATGTTTCGGGTAATTTTTTGCTAAATTTTTCATTTACGTCAGCAAATTGGTAAATGTGTGGAAGTAAGCTAAATATTAACATTTTATACAATACAACTTGATCATCAATTACTATAACACACAAAAAGCTTTGGTAAAAAGTTGTGAAATAACAGTCCATATTACCTGTAAAAGGGAATTTTTGTGTCACGGGGGATATTCCGTTCTCCGTTGATTTCTATTGTAAAAAAAAAAAAAAAACAAGTCTTACCATTATTTTCAACATCAAGGTCAATTACGAGTTATCTCTCTTTGTTGCCCCAAAATAAGTGTTGTTTTATGAAAGTTCATAATTATGTATAAAAAAAAATATTAAAAATTCATCCAATATGTAATCTTAAATATTGACTTGGGAACATCGTCGCAAACCACGCAAGCTTCCTCAACTCCGTGGCTGTTTGATATTCAATTTGCTTGTTTCTCATGAATTATGCATAAACCGGGAAAGCAAATCAAATTTCGTACGAGCAAAAGTTTACTCGGCGCTCCTGAAAATTTCCAACCAATTATATAACACCTTTCAAATGATATTCGGCTGAACTATTAACAATGGTGGCGCCCAGTATAAAACGTGGTATGGAGAAAGTGAGAGAAATTTGTAAAGTGGAACGATTGAGCTCAATTCAAGAGAAAGCCTAAAGTTGTCTTTTGAAAGGAAAGGATGTATTCCTCTCATTAAGAACAGATGTTTGTAAAAAATAGGAAAGGCCATGTAGCACAACGATCGTTGTGCTACATGGCCTTTCCTTTTTTTTTTTTTACAAACATTTTTCTACCGTGAGTGACACTCTGGACGCGACACAGGTTACTGTTATTAGTCCCCTCATGTCAATAATGAAAGAACAGACCGATTTTCTCAAATCAAGGGGGTTTACGGCTACCTACATTAGCAAAGATGCGTCTAAAGATGTTGGTATTCTTGATGGGAAATTCCAGTTTATTTTTTCTTCGCCAGAAGCCATTCTACAGTGATAAATGGCGGGATATGTTGTCCGCATCAAAGACATTCTGTCTATTTGTGGTGGATGAAGCACATACTCCTGTTCATTGGTATGTATGTTAGAATGCATTCTTCAATATTATGATAATATTAGAACATGTAGGTGCTCAAAACAGGTCCCGCACTATCTCTTGTTTATACGCTGTGTAGTTTTCTTTACCTATCTCTAATGGGTAAAGCTATTTATCAGTATTTTTATATAGTACAAGAAATAAACAAAAATATCACATGTATTTGACTTTTCACATATGAAGTAATGGACTGTGTGCTGTCCAAAAATCAAAAACAAACTAAATCAGGTTGGGACCAATTGCCCAATGTGATATAATAGTCATTTCGGAATATAATATCCCAAATGGACTATAAATTTACAATGCAAATATTGTATTTTTTTTTATTTTGTCAAAAAATATCATAAATCGGCATCAGTACACTTGAAAAAGAATAACTCTTGCTTGCAAGTTTTCCTGTATGCCCATTGTTTGGGAGATTGATCCCTCGGAAGTTCCTTAACTTCATGGGGATCAATCTTAAGAACAGTAGGGTTGCAGAAAAATTTATTTACCAAAAGTTTTCCCTTTTAAGTGTTATGATGCGCATTTATGATATATATATTGCAAAAATTAAAAAAAAAATTGCACTGTAAATTTATAGCCCATTTGGGATATTATATCCCATTTCGGCGATTTGTCCCAACCTGCAAATCAGATTGGTCTAATTCGAGGCATGGATAATCATGATAATTGCTTCAGTTCTTTACTGAAAATGATTACATATATTTTTGATTACTTAACTGCTCAATTTATTCACCTGAGGATCGGACCACCTTAACTCATCAAATACTATATTTCTTTCATACACATTCATTCAACCAAGCAAAGTGCTGGTAAAAGAAAATAAAGAACTTACTGTTATCAGGTCTAATGTCCAGTCAAAGAATTATATATCAAACTATTTATATCAGATGATTAAGCTAACACTCTGGCTTATGACTAGATTCCAATCGAATACTTGAAGTATGGATAATATCCCCCCCCCCCCTTTTTTAAATGAAAAAATTTGTAAGAGTGTATACCTCGAAAATATGAAATTTCCCCGTCAAACACATCTATGAGTCGTTATAAATATGCAAGCAGATTGTACTTTTTCTCAATGCCTCTATTTGGTATAATAAAAATACACAAGGTAAGAAACAAAAGTTGTAAACAAACGGGGGTTCCCCTCTTCGAGACAGATTTCCAAGGTACTAACAGTGTTACCTATCATAATTTTGCAAACACTCTGTCTGGGAGATGTATTTTTTACTAGTCTCTTAAACCTAAACCCTGCTATTAGCGTTTGATATGCCGTAATCGAACGATTTATGAATCGGTTACATAGATTTTCTCCATTGACAGCTTTGGAGGAGATTTTGGAGTTGCTTTTCTGTTACGCCATAACAAGAATAGCCAATCGATTATGTTTGACCTTAAACTGGTCTCCTGAAAACACCCAAATGAAGAGTTCTATCTAAAACAAATGATAACTCTTAATCTAAAATAAGTACTACCATGCAGTGTGTGAAGTAAGTTCAGGTGGCAGAGGATAGTTTTTTTTGCAATCAAAACGTTTGACTGACGGTTTACTTATTATTGAGTTGCTTTAAAAATGTGCATTGAAAAATTTTAAATTCCCTCTACAAGTAATAATAGTATGAAGTTGTCCCTTGAGAAATTTGAAGCTTTTAGGAATAAAACATGTACAACTTACACAATGAGCCCTAAAGATGGCGCAGGGACAATCTCAAAATTTCATGTGAATCAAGCCTATTTTCACTATTTCGCCGCAGCCGCATCTGC
>PRKT01000481.1:21670-54535 GCA_003671525.1 Saccostrea glomerata
ATGATTTGATTTGGTCTCTTTCAATCAATTTCAAAAACATTCTTTGAAAAGTAGAGAAGTTTTTGTCTTTGTTTGAATCAAGTCCATTATGCTACAAACAGCAGAGCTCAAACTAAACTCCATGTACATGATGTAAGTAGAACAACTATCATTACTAGTTGATTCACGATCAACGGTGTTCAATAACAGGTCACAGGACTGAGGAGTCGGTAGTTTTATCAGTAAAATAGTGAAAAATTAACCTGTGAGCTACGGTAGCGTAAACAAAGTCACGTTATTTTTTACATTGTTTTTCTGATGAAATTGCCGGTCCACTCCAATGTCTTTTTTATACTCATTTCTCTCCCCCACTTGGAATATTAGACTAACTTTCAAACTTTTAATCCGTATTTGTTTACTTTTTCACTTACGGGTCAGTCAAAAAAATATAAGTTAATTCCCTTCTTATCATGCTTATGCCATGTCTAATTTACATATGCAGTGATAAATGTACAGTACTTGGCCATAAGAGAGTCATAATTTTATTTTTCCACTATTTTTTATTAGGAAACACATTTTTATAAAATATTCTTGCAGTGTCATTTATTGTTTCTTTTTAATGTCTAAAACACCATAAAATGCAGAATTTGTTGTAGTTTCTTCACATTATTTCAAAATAGTTTTATCTTTATGCATTACCGTGAAATCACAGGTCAAATGCAAAACAAAAATTTTAAGACTTCAATTTGTTAAGAAGTAATAGTAATTTGAGGTTAGAAAATTTTGTCATGACAATATTTTATGATTTATTCTCAATAGTTTAAGTATCATTTTGTTTATCATTTAAGATAAGAAAATTTGAATAATTCTGGATGTTTCGGTGAAAAAATCATGAAAATTGAGCTAAATTGACTTCACAACAAGTTTTTATGAAAATTTTTTTTTAAATGAAATATATAGTGTAAAAATAAAATTATGACTCACTTATGGCCAGGTACTGTATATCAATGAATTTGAAAAAAAAATTAATTAATTGAATTGTTACAAAGTTGATAAAAAATGTACATGTATTGTACTTAGTTTATGTTGCAACTCCAAACAATATTTATTGTAATTCTCACTTGATAATTACAAGCATTAAGAGAAATAATATGGGTTTTTTTACCCCACATAAAAAATTATGGGATAATAAACCCCACATTTTATTTTTAGTGAGACGTGGGTTAAAAAACCCCACGAAAAATAATATGGGTTATTTAACCCCATGGGGTGAAAAATAAACCCCATGGGGTTTTTGTGGGGTATTTTTAAGTTCATGTTACCCCATGGGATTTTTGTTTTTGAACTCAAATATCTCAAAAATTAGCAGAAAATGTTGAATTTTTTTTTTCGTAAATCAATTTGATTATAAAAACCCCACCATTTAAAAAAACCCTTAAGATGATAGCTTTAAAGGAAAAGGGTGCGCAAGTTCGGAAAAATGTCCATTCCGAAGTTGTCCGTCCCACTGTTATATGTAATTTCAGTGATATCGCACTAATTAATACACTTAAATTTTAATTAGATTTATTTAATTAAAGCAAGACATGATTTTAATTATGCGACAATACCCAAAGTATCAAATTCAAACAATTAATTTATTCTCTGGCAAAAAATGCCTGAATCTTATATGATTTATGATGCTGATGGTTCAAAGTCTTTTAAATTGTATGCTGGAAAAGAGTAACCCCCCTTGCTTTTTAGTGAATATACCTAACTGTACAGATTTTAAATAACAGAAACAAAGTATTTTTTAAATTGACGTACATAAATAAACCCTTTTGTATGAAAATCAGACTAAAATTCACATTTCTAAAAATTGATACATTCTTGAAGGTGGCAGAGGATAGTCTTTTTTGCAATCAAAACGTTTGACTGACGGTTTACTTAATATTGAGCTGCTTTAAAAATGTGCATTGAAAAATTTTAAATTCCCTCTACATGTAATAATAGTATGAAGTAGTCCCTTGAGAAATTTGAAGCTTTTAGGAATAAAACATGTACAACTTACACAATGAGCCCTAAAGATGGCGCAGGGACAATCTCAAAATTTTATGTGAATCAAGCCTATTTTCACTATTTCGCCGCAGCCGCATCTGCTTCCAGGCCCGTGCGCCTGACCCAAGCTACCACACAAATTGCAGAATAACATTTGTACATACCAATGAACAGCAAGAGATAATGGCTCAACCACCTCGTTTTCAAGCTACAATTCATCCTGTGAACCCACCCCGCTTTTCTGGTGAAATACCGGTAGAGCGAGTTTTAAGCTTAGTTTCGTATTTCTAGTCCATATCCCATATACAGTAGTAGTGACACTAAAGTGTCATATTTCAATAAAATATACAAGGCCACCAAGTCCCTCCAAATGCACCCATAAAATATTCTAGCTATAAAATTACCTATAATATGAATCCAAACCTCAGGTTTCTCTATTTTTTCTATTTTTTGACCGGTACTTTATTCGAAACTATCCTCTGCCACCGGTACTTTATTCGAAACTATCCTCTGCCACCTCAGTAAATGTAATTAATGGAATTTAAGTTCATATGAATTAATGTCGGTCAAAAGCTCTACAGAGCTTATGTTTCTGTTCAAAAAAATCCGACTCAAATTATTTATGGCAGTAAGTTTGTTTATTAAATTATTTCATATTTAATTTATTTAAAGTTTAAAATATAACAAATACCCCATTATTACAATAATGAATTAGAACATTTGCCTCTCTTGTAGCAACAATGATCCCACGAAAGTGAAGTTCAATTAGTTATTCGAATAAATTTAGTACGATCTGATAAGCTGCATACATCTCGTTTCAGGCAACTCGTACGTAATCTAACTCGCGAAACCTTCTGGGTGAAATGATCTCGCATTGAAACGCCCGAGGAAAAATTCCATTTCTTTACAATCCGTACTGCTTTGTTCACGGTTAGTCCTACTGATGTGTAAGCATCCCCATCCCCAACTATTATAGTTTGATGATAATCCAAGCTTCTCTTTTCCGCAGAGACATTCAGATAAGGCCGTTATGGAGGAACTAAGCACTAGCAAAAGACTTGGAGGCGAATGTTTTTCGTTTTACAGCTGTACAGCTGGGAGGACACGAGGTTGCGTGCTGACTTTTAATCTGTTTCAGTCGCAATCGACACACTTTTTACCAGGGATTTCGCTGCTTACAGTAACTGCAAATTGTTTCTAGCGCTGGACACTTTCCATGTTCGTGTTCCAAACCGCAACTTAAACCTTTTGGTTTTTTTGCTGTGCGACACATTGAATTTGTGCTTGTGACCGTTCAAACTGTTGTCCAATTTCTATAGCTTTCTTAAGTGGGATATCCTGGCCTCGTTCTAACAATCTCTCTTATACTTCCTTATGCCCGGCGCCACTAATGATCAAGTCAATCGAAAAATCATTATTATCCGCGTAATCACAATCCATAGCTAAGATTTTGAGATCCTTAACAAAGTAATAAAAAAATTCGGCCTCTTTTTGTGTTCTTTGGTGAAGTCTGAATCTTGCCATTCGCTTGCTTTTCCTGGGGCAAAAATAATTTTATAATTTCTTCAGAATTTTCTTTGAATCGTCTTCATCGTCATTTTCAAACACAAAAGATTTGTTCACTTCCCTACCTTCGTGTCAAGTCCACATACCGATCCATCCTGCCTTATGTTTGGCATCGGATTTCGTTAGTGGCCCTTTGAAGATGAAACCCACTGTTGCTTGAACCGACAAAATTCCTGGTATAGATCTCCAGCTTGCTAGTCGAATCAATTCAGTCAGCTGACTATACAGAGAATCCAGTCGTGAGTGAATCGGAGGACC
This sequence comes from Saccostrea glomerata, assembly GCA_003671525.1. Taxonomy (NCBI): domain Eukaryota; kingdom Metazoa; phylum Mollusca; class Bivalvia; order Ostreida; family Ostreidae; genus Saccostrea; species Saccostrea glomerata. Next base: position 25,511 of record PRKT01000481.1, read on the forward strand.
GTAAGTAACGTTCGGGGGATGACGACAGAGCTATTTACTCACTTATTCACAGTAAAAGGGTCAACGTATGAGGAGAATACCAGACCAACCTAAAACCGCCCTAAGACATCAGAAATACATTGTCGTCAAAGTAGTATCCAACAGAGAAAACAATCAAGACGCTTATGCCATATGCGTTATTGCAATCGCTCCCACTCAGATACCTATGTTTTTGGAATATACCAAAAAATGAGTTTTGCCATCAAGAACAGAGAAATCGTGTCTATGCATATCAAATTTGACTTTCCGATATGTGAATAATTTAAATGCCGGAAAACCACGTGCCTTTTTTACGATTATCTATAAAAGGATGATGACTACCAGACAATGACAACATTACTTACAATTGTGTTCTTTAAAGGAATAAAAGTGCGGATTCAGTGTTTTACAAACAATATTTATGATATGGTGTTTTATTATCTTTTAATGTATAAAAGCATTTTTTGATCTCAGTTTATTAATGAGATATTTAAAAGTTTGTTTTGTTTTGTGAATATCTTTAAAAATGTTATATAAATGACTTTAATTTTAAGCTGCTTCCCGATTGTCGAGCTCTTATGAAAATAACACGTAACAGTATGAACTAGTGCTAATTGTAACGGGAACCGTTACAGATGTTCCCCAAACGCTCCACAACTCCCTTTCGGTGCCATGTTCCCTGTAAGCTTCATTAAATAAGGTGTAAAGAGTTTCTAACATTTTGTAAAGTTTTGTATGATTTTTCGATATAATATTGTCATTTGCATAATAGTAGAGGGTGCTGTCTGTAACGAAGAACAGGGCATATGTCAGTAATTCAGGGTTTTCGATGGACTTCCCACTGAGTGCCGTTGACATAAGCTTGGTATTCGCAGCGGGGGGGGGGGGAGGACAAAAATGCTTATTTTCCGCAAATTTCAGTTTGTAATAGTTTTAGTTGTTATTACTCGTGTTATTCGACCAGAGTCTTAGTTCATTCTCTTGGTTGTTTGAATTGGCTAAAGAGTATCGCTTGACGATTTGACTGGTTTTTGGTACGTGTATTAAAAAAAAAACCAACATAAAAACATTTGTCACAGCTAGCCAAGCAGAATAAATTATGTAGAGATGTTTGAAAGATTCTGCAGGTTTTAAGTTCCCTCTGCCATGTAGTATCCAAAAGATGGTTGTCATGATTTTCCTTGATGAGATCTACTAACTGAGGTAATTTTGATACCCTCCAATGAAGGATCCTTGCCTTCTGTAAAACCCAATGTTAGGGTGTAGAAGCTGTCTGTTGCTGACGCTGTCTTGTCTTTCTATTATTTTATCCACAGCTGCCTGAAATTCATAATCTGAAGCGATAACTTCTAATATATCCTTTAAAAAAATTTATCATAGCCCCTCATATTTAACTGGTATAATTATAAGTTGAATTAGAAGTATTCTTTGATATTTAAGTCAAACTAAAAATTTCATCTGCATTACGCTGTTCATTGGCTATATCTTTAGCAACTTTTACAAGCCTTTTCAACTTGTTTCGAGTGCCGTTTGGTTCTTAAATTTCGTCGTATCGATTGTTTTCGATTTTCATGTACGACTTGAAATTCTTAACGTGGCTTGAAAGAGTTTTGGACAGGTTTTGGTCTCGTCTAATGATGCTGTTGACCCGATTGACAACCATCTGTAAGTCTTCCGTGGTTGCAGTTCCAGTATAGATTTAGATAAGTCTCCAATGAAAGATAAGGAAGCATTGTGTTGTTTCCACCCTGGACCCGTTACATTTTTGAACTGTTTTGAAATAAAGCGAGAAAGTTTTTTGGGATTTAGTAGTCCCTATCATTATCCAATATCTTAAGCAATTTATGTAAAGGATGCCTCTTATGTTGCCAACAGACGTCCTCTAATTTCTGTCCATAGTCTTGTTGGCAAATAACTGATGCATCGTCAGGAATAGTTATCACAAAGCTGTGCTACCAATTTGTTTTTGAAGTAACATTGGGTCCACGATCATCTAAATATACCCCAAATCTACCTTAAAGGCGATTGTTAGTTTCAAGAGACCAATGGGGACTGGTTATACAAGCCACCACCAAAAACGTTAGACAGGAAGAATAAAAATTTAAAATGATTTATAGTTATGCGAATAACGAGGGGCTGAAATTTCTATAGAAGTAAAATTTAGTCAAATTTGAACAATAAACAGTGTTCTTCTTATCTGATTAAACTTACGATTGTTAAAACCACCATGTCCAGAACACGACTTGGCATGCTTGCAACGATTACGTTGCACGTTAGTAAGTCCTGGATCAAGAGATAAATGTTTGATATTTATACTCTTTCTTCGTGACACAAGTGGGAAACATGATACTTCTCGTTGGAAAATTTGCAGTTATTTTCCAAAAAATAAACCAGCCTGTGTACAGTCTTGTCGTTTATATCGGAACAGTGGCCTTCTTATGGTATGACCATGAAGCGTTGGTAAAAGGATTTTTTATTCTTCTGTCGTGAAAGTTTTAAATACTTTAGACATGATGAATTAAAAAAGAACGCATTTAAAAACTATAGTCTGAAACATAAACGTCATAATTATAATCATTAGAGGAATTGTAAAACCTCCAAGACCAGAGACCAGGCCTGGAGGAAATAAAACTTGGGTGAGCTCAGTGAAAATAAAGTTTCTACCAATACGAAGAATTCCGCCGACAAATTATAATTTAATGTAAAGAATATGAAGATTAGTTTGGTTTTGTATAATAAATATTTTTTTCAACAATCGCTTTGCAGAATGTCATGGCACAAAATTGCAATATATTTTTTAATGCAGAAAAAAATGTCACAATGGAATTACAATTTATTAGCTAGTATTGGTGTTTCATTTGGTTGTACCTTTGTTTCTTTCATTAAGAAACATAATGAGCAATTATATTTCACTGCAAATTGTTGTAAGTAAATTATTAACACCTGTAGATCTATAAAGTATGTGATTTGGCACCTTCTCTGAAAAACCCAGCGGGGGTTATTTGTCCCTGTGAGAATATTTTGATCACAAGTTCAGTCTTTTGTTGCTTCATGCATAAAAGGAAAAATTAATTGGTTTGCGGCCGATCTTTGACGCTTGCGTCATGCAATTTATGTTTATTGTTTGTAATTATTGCTACTCTTCCCCGCCAAACAGCAGCATTTTGCTTTGCAGTTTTGTTTGCTGTTTCATTTGTTTCCCTTATTTCAGGGAGATTATCACTTTTTCTGGAAAGGACATCTTCTTGGAAGACTCATGCACTTCATTATGCAAGTATCCAAGATGAAATATACTTGGCCTTGTGATAGATTTTGATAGATGTCCATCAGGACGCAAAACTGTTGATCAATATCTCCGTCTCTATGAAGCTGTTGTAGCGCTTCTCTTGTATGATCACCTCCAATCACCTTTATCTCTTCCACATTCGGGATTTTTAAATCGTCGATGTTACTTATATTCTTATTTCTGTCCTCTTTTAGGACACCGATCAAGGAAGTGTAATGACCATGAGCGAGTTTCAATTGCTGACATATTTTGTCTACATTGTCATGATCTAGTGTCCTTACCATGTTTCCTTCGACAGGCGGGACCAGATTAAAGATGTGCACTTGAACTCTAGAATCTAAACGAAAAAAGAATATTGTATGATATTTATTACAAATTACAAAACAAAAGTATAAAATAAATCAAACGCCAGATGCCTGAAGGACACGTACCTCTGTATGTACAAATATCAAATACTAGTAATTGATCTCTTTTCATTTTATTATTTTCTAGGATTTATAAAATATACTCTCGTTAATTGGCAAGAGATGTTTCTTATTCCCAATCATCCACGTATTAAAAACTGCATGAAGGACAGAAATTAAATTTTAGTTTCGTTGCTAGTCAGGACTTCCACATTTCAATAGTATATCATTTTGTTTTCATTCGCCTCTGTTTTCATGTACGCATTATGTATTGAATATAACAAACTGAAGCTAATTCGCAGGAGACCGCGTTCTTTTACAATGAAGTGTACCTAGACCGAAATTCTTACCATTTTTAATTGTTTTTTTTCTAACATATTATGCATACATTGAATCGAAGTGAATGGAAAGTGGTTAATTTTTATTGCGTACAATATTCGTGTTTATATTCTCACTGTTGGTGCTTGTTATCACTTTTTACCCTCCCATTTTTCAATTGGGGGTATGAATATAATAAAATGCTGCATTCTTAAGCTTTTTAATGAATACAAGGGATTAATCAAACACGTTAAACAGTTATTTTATCTAAGTACACTTGAAAAGTTTTCACGGGTTTGGAGACATTATCCTCCTGGGTCTTTCATACAAAACTCTTGGCGGTGTATGTCGGCTTAGGGCCAGAAATTTCTTCACTGAAACAGTTGCACTTGATGTTGTGAAAGATGCAGGAGTGGACACCAAAGGCTGGGAAGCTGGTAGTGTGGACTGTTTCACATTCGCACAGCTTCCTTCTGCAAACTGCACAACATACTTTCGAACCTTTCCTTTATTGTTGGGTAGGGCATCTTTGGGTGGAGCTTTAGATTCTTTGGATACCACCGCTTCACTATCCATTTTCATTATAAACCAACCAGCATATTCAAGGCCATTCTTCAGTATCCACTTGCCCCCTGGGGATCCGGGTTAGAATAGGTCCTCAGTACTCCCTTGCTTGTCGTAAAAGGCGACTAAATGGGGCGGTCCTTCGGATGAGACCGTATAAACCGAGGCCCCGTGTCACAGCAGGTGTGGCACGATAAAGATCCCTCCCTGCTCAGAGACCGTAAGTGCCGAGCAAAGGCCTAAATTTGCAGCCCTTCACCGGCTATGGTGACGTCTCCGTATCAGTGAAATATTCTGAAGAGGGACGTTAAACAGTATTCAATCAATCAATCAGTATCCACTTAATGGCCTGTCCACGGAATTTGCCAAACTAAAGTCCACGTTCTCCCAGCACATCAACTTCGATGTAAACAATTCCTTTAAGGTGGCGGACGGTACGGATAGCCATGATTTTCATCTGGTTTTGCAGGGCCTCAATATCACCTCCTCTGATTGCTTAATAGCAGATTAATCTGATGTGGGTTTCAAGTAAATAAGTTTTAAGACCAGTTTGAAAAGCATACTTCTGTGTCTTTTACATGAACTTAAACAGGAGATTACTGTATATAAAAGTTATTCACACGAAAAAATATTATTGACTATAATTAATTACGACCTACTTTGAGTCGCAAATATTAATTCCTACGAACAATTTATTTTGCTTTGTTTCCGTTTCCTGTTATCAGTCTGACCCCACATTCAATCATGGCGGTAAAGATATCAACATGGCATGGATTCCTTCGATGTTTTAAACATTCATCTCTACTTTTGGGCTCTTTGCACTTGGATTTTGAAATGAAATTAAAGTATTTTTTGTCAAGATCTTACACCCAATTGTCATTGGCTAATGAAATCTGCAGTTGCATAAAGTAGTAAAAAAATACTCTGCACGGGGGAAAACTAGTCTATACGACTGGCCTTTACATACAGAAGTTAATCGGCCATTATGTCCGTTCAATGCTAAACCTCAATCGCATCATCTCGGGTCTTTCCGTCAGAGGTCAGAAAAACAACCTCGAATGTATTAACATCACCGGATGTCAAAATTTTATACATTTCCTGTTTAGTCAAATATAGAATAGACGGAGTTAGAAGTCCCTTCTATAGGATATTTTAGGTAATATCATTACATTGAATAAAGTTACACTCCATATTCCACAGATAAAAGGTCTCCATGTATTTATTTCAAAGATCGTGAAAAGGGAGGGTTGTCATGGCGGCTACCATATACATTCGAGGTCGTTTTTCCGCTAGTCGGAAAGGCCCGAGAAGTTGCGATTGTGCTAAACCTATAGGCCATTTTGGCAGGTAAATTTTATTTTCCTGCCATTTTGAATTTTTATCGGCAAATGGCCGATGGCCGACGCCAATCTGAAACCCTGCATGGGACAAAAGCATTAAAAAAATTTTAGGGTCGGCACTATAAATAAGGTCGGTCGGGAAAGCGGAAACAAACATTTTTTTTTCTAGGCCTTAGATCAGATGTGTTTCAATTTGCTCCATTAATTAATTTTTTTGCTCTTTTTTTCAATCCTAAAAGCAAATAGGCGTAATTAAAAACATAACTAAAACATATTGTGGTATGAAAATATATTTCATTCAAGTTTACATTTATGTTACTGAGCTTTGAACTAAAAACACACCAACCATTAGACAACAGACATCTCAAATCTGTAATCTGTATTTACTGTACATTATCATAGCAAGCAACAAAATACAAAGTGCACATGGAAGTTGATATGCTATTCACATTCCTAGAAAAAATAATTCTACTCTAGCATTGAGTATTTGATATTAGATGCCCCTTGATGTAATCAACAAATAGCAACATGATGAGTTTTGAATATTGGCACAGATCCTTGTCTTTGCTACAATCTTTCTATAGAAATTGTTAGTGTATTTGAAACACCTTTAGTTACCTTATAAGCATGCTTTGGCCTTGATCGTTTTCGTGTTGACATCTGCATCCCTGTGGTACAATGGTTGAAGAAAAGCTTTCCATGGGCGTTCATCTCCACAGAACTTTCATCAGCAAAGATGACATCATGAAAGTTCTCGTGTCTCCTGAACATCTGACAGGCCCACTGCATTCGAGCCTGAAAATAATATAAAACATTAAATAGGTTGGAGGCACTCTAAAAAGTGTGAAATTCTTAGTGCATTATATTAAATAAATAGTATACCATTTTATTATATATAATAAAACAATTGTGAAACAGTAAGAAACATTTATTTACCATTTATTTCCTATTAAATTAATGTCACATTTGATTTTTATTAACACTGTTTCTACTACAATGTGCTTGTGTTAGTAAACAAACTTCTTGATACAGTAATACTTATACAAGTGTATGTTTATTGAAAATGATCCAGCCTATTCAACTGCCCAATGTTGTCCGTAACTCACATGCCAAGCGGCAAGAAGTAAGAAACAAGATAAGATGAATGCCCAGTGATCATATGCTTTATTCATTCATTAGAACCTAACCCGCTTTTTCCTCCAATCAGCAGCTGCTAAATATTCTATTAATTGATCACTTAATTGTTAAGATTTTATGTCTATACAGTAACTCCGCGCGCTGACTTATTAGCCAATGAAAAATAGGTTCTAAGTAAGTTAGATCATATTAAGTAAAATTTTAGTGGTTAAGAAGGGCTCGGTCGCTTCGCTCCCTCCGCCCCTTCTTATCCACTTAAATTTTACTTAATATGATCTAACTGTTACATCTGATAGTTTCTATTTTCTACAGCCTGTTCGGCTGCTCAGTGCTTCCTGTTACTCACAGGCCAAGGGGCAGGGGGTGAGAAACATAAAGAGAAACAAGTTTATAGGAAGGCCCAGTAATCATCTGTTTTATTCAATCTGATAGTTTCTATTTTTTATTGTTTTTCAAACAGGAAATAGTAAATTTGTACGCATTATTAAGAATTTAGTGCTTTAAAAATATATTTTTTTTTAATATTATAAACGATCAGGATTGGGTTCTCTCAAATTTCGCCGAGGAAAATGTTTTTCTAAATTTAAAGTCCGGGTTTTTATACCCCCCGCTTGAAAAGTGGGAGGGTATATAGTAATCGGGATGTCCGTCCGTCTGTACGTCCGTCCGTCTGTTACGCTTTTTCTCTTATCCGCAACTCCTCTTATACTGTTGAGTGGAATTTCATGAAACTTTCACATATTTATTACATATTGCCATTGTGCATCTCTTATTTTACTTTTTTATTCGACACGTATTTCAAGTTTTCCATAGCAAAACATGGACATTGCCATTATATGTTTACTTATGAATTTACATATAGAAGCTTCTAGAACAATTTGAAAGGACGAGTTATTCCTCTTTACACATTACCGTAAAACAATATTTATCAACACATACATAATGGGAGGCGGGGGGTATTATTTGGTGAGCTCATTGCTCACAGTACGTCTAGTTTTTTTTTTATTTTAGCTTGGTTGGTCCACTTTTTAACACGATTGATTGATTGTATGTTGTGTAACGGCCCTCTCGAGAATTTTTCACTCATATGGAGACGCCACCACTTGCCGTTGGAGGGCTTCAAATTTTGTCCTTTGCTCGGCACTCAGGGCCTTTGAGCAGTGAGGAATCTTTTTCGTGCCAACACCTACTGCGACACGGGACCTCGGTTTATACAGTCTCATCCGAAGGACCGCTCTCCACGTCCAACAGTGGGATTCAAACCCGCGACGTAAGGATTAACTCCTTACTTCGCGACTCTAGAGCAGACGCTCTAACCACTGCGCCACGCGGGCGACTTTATTACAAACGAACAAAAACAAAAAATCCAGTATAACACAGATGAAATAAAAATAACGGTCGTACTTACCCGCTTGTTGGTATGGCTGATCTGCTGGCAGTACTTCCCAGTGTTGCTGCTCCACCCCATTTCTCGTCTGGCTTTGTTGACCGTGGACAATGACACACTCACATGGAACAGTTCTCTTAACCGGTTTCTAATCACTCCAGTCGTTAGTTCTTTATTTTGGCACATCCACATGTGAATAAATTGTTTGTGCACCAACTACAGTTTTCGCTTCGTAACAAACTTCGAATGTCTTTTCGCGATGGTCCCGTGACGAAAACACTTGTATATGGCCTCTCTTGACACACTAGTCCCATGATGAATGTTCATTAACCTCTGAATTTCACCCACAGAGCGTCCTTCCTGCCGATAACGATACACTCCCGCTTTTACGTCTAACCTCATCCGCGCCATTTTGGAAAGTGAAGTCGGTCGAGCTCGGAATACCCAATTTAGTTTTTCGATCTCGATTTTAAATAACAAAGTTCACTGAAATATTATATATAGTCCTGTTCATAATATTTATCTTTTAGAGTCGAACATTTACTGTTATATCGATGCTAAAAATTCTATTTAAATATTAGTTTCGTTTTTTCATTATTGATTCCGATTTTTAACAAACCCGATAGGATAGGATTGGTCCCCTAGAAGAAGTATAGGAAATTGGATAGAGAGGATAGGATACAGGATTCAGGATAGAATTGTTAACTTCCAGGATAGCAGCACTGTATTCACCGCCCCAAAGCTAGATGCTACAAGATTAAGGTGGGTTTCCATGTTGGCGGATTTCCGATTCCATATCCACTACAAGCCTGGTGTGAATAACAGTGATGCAGAAAGACTCAGTCGCATGCCGCTTGACGTATCCAAGTTTACAGAAAGTTTTCCCCTGACACCATTGATGCCATAGTTACAGCAGTAAGGTTAGACAAGACTGTTTGTAGCAGTATTTGTGCACCAGTGAAAGAGGCTGAAGCTGAGAAAGAGAAACTTCAGAGTGGAACCTTTTCTTCTATAAGCAGTGCTACCTTAACACAGGAACAGAGTAAAGACCCAGACATTGGGCTTATAATTCCTTTTGTAGAAAGGAAGTAACCAAAGGTTGGAGCCCTTCTTCCATGTGTTTACAAAGAAAATGGCCAAAGTTGAAGATAGTCAATGGATTGCTTAGGAGGGAGATTTCACTACCTCGAGAAGGACAAATTCATCAACTTGTACTTCCAAAATGTTATAGGAAATTATCCCTTATACATTTACATGATGATCTAGGACACTTAGGAGCAGAGAGAGTATTGAGTAGTGCAAAAGATCGATTCTACTGGCCGCACATGGGTTCAGAGATTGAGCGATATGTTACTCAGGAGTATTATTGTATCAAAGACAAAAGACCACATATTCCGAGCAAAGCAGCATTACAACCCATTACTACGACTTGTCCATTGGAACTGGTCTCAATTGATTTTCTCCATGTGGAGCGCTGCAAAGGGGGATGAATATATTCGTGTGGTGATGGACCACTATACCCGCTTCGCCCAGGTGTATGCCACTAGGAACAAATCAGCTAAGACTGCAGCAGAAAAAGTGTTCAATGACTTTGTGCTAAGGTTTGAAATGCCTAGCAGACTTCACCATGATCAGGGACGTGAATTTGAGAACAGATTTTTCTTTGAGTTACAGAAGTTGTGTGGAATTCATCACTCTCGTAGAACACCCTACCACCCCAAAGGAAATGGCCATGTGGAGCGTTTCAATAGAACTTTGTTACAAATGTTAAGAACTCTAGAACCGTCTTTCAAATCTGACTGGAAATCTCATTTAAACAAAGTCGTTCACGCATACAATTGTATGAAGAATGAATCAACTGGATATGCACCATTCTTCTTGTTATTCGGACGTCATCCAACACTGCCCATTGCCCCCATGGAGCTATGACTCAGGTCACAGTCATGACACACTGCCTTGTCATGAGGAACAATTGTACCAAGTATGATGTTGCAGAAGAAAAGAATGTAGAAAATCTTGCAAAGAAAAAGAAATTCTATTAAAGTCTAGGGTGACCTTGACTTTGGAGTACTGTCCCTAGACTTTGGAGGTACTGGCAAACCATCTTATGAAGAGGAACATGTATGCCAAGTATGATGTAAGCTTCAGTCATATATACATAGCCTAGACAAAAGCAGATGGATGGAGAGGAATGTCCCATCTAAGACAGGCATATGAAAACAAGAGTTCAAAGTGGGCCTTTAGCATCCACCTGAGAACTTTTGGGTCTTGTATAATTAACAAATTTGTATTGCTGCTAACTATTTTTTTTTGCTGTCCATTTGTAGTGAAATTTTTCCTCTGTATTGAAAATTGTCAAGGATTGATTTTTAATGTGGAGTTGCGAATAAAATATGACATGAATAAAAATGAGCTTACAGTAAATATAAAAAAAATTAAACATGATTTCTATCCAACAAGAAAATCTAGTGTGGTAAACTACCAAACTAATACTAATATCAATGATTTATTTCATGGTAGGTGCAAGATGTATTGCAAGATTATATATACCACGCCATGTCTGAAAAAGAAAAACACAGTAAGTACAGATATAACTATTTGATTGATAACATCATCAAATAACTGGGATCAAATTTTGACTTTCAAAGGAATTTGAATAATTGCACCTCTGACCCACTCATAGTTGCTTCTATTGGGAATGGTACAAGTAGCATCGACACGGCGCATTGGAAAGTCTTTATTTCTACTTTGATGTCCTGGCATCCATTTTCTTCTACGAGACATGGTTCGACTTCTTGGAATGAAATGGAAATAGCCTCTACTGCTCCCTGAACCACCAAAGTACGTGGTTCTACTTTCTGAAAAAGATATTTTTATTATAGAAGACTCATTTATAAACACAAAACTTGACACAGTTTTAGCGTACTTTGTTCATGAAATAACATATCAGTATACTGCATATTAGGTATATTCCTCTGCAATGTTTATTAATCTCGGAAAAGTTTGTGCACATCACATAACAGGGAGATCTGTGCACAACCAGAGGATAAAAAGATTGTGGAGGGAAATGCACACATAAGTTTCGAGCTTCCTCTATAACATATTCTATACTCTTGAAGACAGTAGAAATTGTTTAGCATTTAAAAGTTTTAAAAATATACATGTATTTCATTGGATTCTTTTTCTACGTATTAAGAATAACTTAAGAATAACTTAAGAATAATTTTTGAAAGTACAAAGATTTGACAATCAAACCTGTATAGAGATTATAGCTTTAATAACAAAATATGTGATATTACAGTATATGATAGGCCAACTTAAAAATTGTTACCCTCTCCTGACCGATTGGCTAAAAATGGCACTCAAACTTCTCTAAATTCCAAGACACAATGTCTTTGATTCCTCTTATCCCGGCAATAAATATATTGAAAATTTTCGTGAAATAAGATTTTTCCACCAACCTGCCGACCTAAATTTTATACTGAGTGGGGAGAGGCAAATAAACATAAATTTACATATGGCCATTTCTAAATTTATACATGCTCCAAATTCTTTAATTTCACGTGTCTAAAATTTTATGGTTTGTTAGAAATAAACCTTTCACGGTGGTTTTAATTTCACGGATAATCGTTTGTAAATTTTCAGGTACTAAGACTGTTTGTAGTTAGAACTGACATGAAATAATAATCACGATGGTTTCAAGTTCGCGGAAAATTATTCAATCGTGAACAACCGGTCACGGTAGCCTAGTGGTAGAGCGTTCGCTTCGTGATCGGGAGGCCCGGGTTCGATTCTCGATCGCGGCGCCGCGTCATACTTAAGACGTAAACAAAGTTACTGACTGTTCCTTCGCCAAGCGCTCGGCACTAGAAGTGAAAGTCACGGGTCTTTCGGATATGACCTTAAAAACGTAGGTCCCGTGTCACGGTAGGCGTTGGCACGAAAAAGAACCCTCACTGCTCAATGGCCCTGAGTGCCGAGTATAGGTCTAAATTTGAAGCCCTTCACTGGCATCGATGACGTCTCCATATGAGAGAAAAATTCTCAAGAGGGACGTTAAACAATATACAATCAATCAATCGTGAACATGGTGAAATTGAAAACAACGTAATGTTTTCCACTTCAATTTAGATTTGCAGGCAATCCATTCATTAGTTTAACAGGTCGAGGAAACAACCTTATATGGATATTGTTGTTATTGCGCACAAATGTGCTCACAACAAACAATTGTCCAATCCAGTGAATGAGCCGCCAAGCATGCTGGTCTACTACATGTTTACAATTCACTTCAAACACGTGGTTCATGTCAATTTACGACATGATTTCAAAAGATTTAACACTAAAGCATCTCTATACCATTCTTAAGTGTTAAATGACCATCTGATGTCTTGTATAAATGACACTACGTGAGTACATCTCTGAGTTGGTTGTTGTAGAGCAGGGAATTTTTTATTCACCAAATACGTACAGGCCATTGTCCACGAATAGACACTCAATGGAGCGGAGAAAGTCACAATAATACCGTTATTAGTGAATTGTTTGTAAATGTGAGCATGGAATTGGTAGATAACGATGTAAAATTTGTGTTAAGCATGAAAATGCTTGAAAAGATGCATCATGTCTTTCCGAGAGCGATTTTAAGAAACCAGAAGTCTGTCGAGACTGAAGCTCTACTGGTTTGTACTAATAAAGCAAAGGAAGAGAAAAGTTCTTTAGCAGTTGGGAATATTGAAACTTTACCAGAACAATAAAAAAAAAAGAATAATGATCTTTGATTAAGTTTCTTTATGTTCTTAGTATAGTCTACTTGCATGCCACATTATATTATATTCAGACTTAAACTGTATTTGGAGTAGCATTTTGAGAGTATTTAACAGAAATTTCTATTTTTAGTAACCAAAGCAATAATGTTCATCAAAGTCAAAAACTGATACATGTATATAGAAATTTGTATCTTAGTGTAGTCTTCTTGTGTGCCAAGTTATATTGAAATCAAACCAAAACTGTAGGAGGAGTAGCATTTTGAAAGAATTTCACAGAAATTTCTATTTCTAGTAACCACAGCAACACCGTTCATTGAAATCAAAAACTGATATACAGAATTATGTATCTTAGTGTAGTCTACTTGTGTGCCAAGTTATATTGAAATCAAAGCAAAACTGTAGGAGGAGTACCATTCTGAAAGAATTTCATAGAAATTTCTATTTTTAGTAACAATAGCAACACCGCTCATTGAAATCAAAAATTGATATACAGAATTATGTATTTTAGTGTAGTCTACTTGTGTGCCAAGTTATATTGAAATCAGACGAAAACTGTAGGAGGAGTAGCATTTTAAAAGAAGTTCACGGAAAATTCTATTTTTAGTAACCACGGTAACACCGTTCATCGAAATCAAAATTCGATACACAGAATTATGTATCTTAGTGTAGTCTACTTGTGTGCCAAGTTATATTGAAATCAGACAAAAACTGTAGGAGGAGTAGCATTTTGAAAGAATTTCACATCAAATTCTATTTTTAGTAACCACGGTAACACCGTTCATCGAAATCAAAAACCGATACACAGAATTATGTATCTTAGTGTAGTCTACTTGTGTGCCAAGTTATATTGAAATCAGACCAAAACTGTAGGAGGAGTACCATTCTGAAAGAATTTCATAGAAATTTCTATTTTTAGTAACAATAGCAACACCGCTCATTGAAATCAAAAATTGATACATAGAATTATGTATTTTAGTGTAGTCTACTTGTGTGCCAAGTTATATTGAAATCAGACGAAAACTGTAGGAGAAGTAGCATTTTAAAAGAAGTTCACGGAAAATTCTATTTTTAGTAACCTCGGTAACACCGTTCATCGAAATCAAAAACCGATACACAGAATTATGTATCTTAGTGTAGTCTACTTGTGTGCCAAGTTATATTGAAATCAGACCAAAACTGTAGGAGGAGTAGCATTTTGAAAGAATTTCATAGAAATTTCTATTTTTAGTAACCACGACAGCACCGTTCATTGAAATCAAAAAACGATACAATGAATTATGTATCTTAGTGTAGTCTACTTGTGTGCCAAGTTATATTGAAATCAGACCAAAACTGTAGGAGGAGTAGCATTTTGAAAAATTGTTTACGGACAGACAGACAGACGGACGGACGCATTACTATCGCATAAGCTCTTCTGGTCTCTGACCAGTAGAGCTAAAAACTGGCATTTTCTAGTATGTTGTGTAGTAACCCAACTCATTCAGGGAATTGGTCGATTTGTCAGTCACGTGGGTATCTCATTTAGAATGTAAATTTATTCTGACGCCACGGAAAATAGTTTCCTCGACCTTTTTAAAAAAAAATTTAAACCAGGTCCGTCATGCAAGATACTCCTGCCAACGAGTATACCAGCACATCTGTACTCCTTCAAACATCGGTGAGCTTGACAAATTTTTTCATTGTCAATCTGAAATAAAAAGACAACTTTATATCAAGCATAATTCATACTCCATTCTCAAAGAATATTCATAAGCCCCGCGTTCGATCTCAAAACGAGGCTAAGGTCGGTTGAGCGAAGCTCTATAAAAAATGGCGACGCCCAGTATCGGGAAGAACGACAGGCATTGTTACGTTCCTCTGTGTAACGGCAACGGTCGCTTACACCCAGAATTGTCTTTCCACAAATTCCCAAGCAATGGAATTGTCAGGAAAATATGGATTCAAGCCATAAGGAGGGACCCTGGACCCCTTTTTAACGTAAGAATGAATGATATGAGAATGTTGTTTACATAAGTCATAAGCATACAAATACACGCTCCCCAAATGATACATCATCACCTGTGGCGTTATGTTGGAAGGTCTAATCCGCCTAGAATATTGATAATCGTAATATAACACATACCTATATCAACATGGGATTTATTTATTTAGTGTGTCAATTACTGTTTATAAATATAAAATTGTGAAATACAGGAAATTTTCGTATACATGTAACATGTGTAAGTCTGTAAAGTTCGTATATGGGGACCCTACTTATTTTTTACAGCTGTTTACTAAGTGTGGTAAAAATAAAGGGAATATAAATAAATAAATATAAATAAAGGTATACACGTTAAACGTGACATACATGTACAAGAGACACAAAAGGTATGTATTTCTACCATTACACTTCAGTGCTGAGTGACAATCACAAGACTTCAGTTTATGAGTCACCTTAGGAATTCAAAGAAATTGCACGTTTTTCACATTAGGTCAAGGAAGCTGTTGTTTGTTCACGGCATTTTAAAGCAGAGGACTATAAATGGACACCAGTAAGGACGACTCTGAGACCTGGTAGTGTTCCCTCTATTTTCAACTGGACCAAGAATTCAACGTCAAGGAGACCAATCATTAAAAATCCATTCCCCGAGAAGATGCAGAAAACTGACAAGGATGGTACTGCAGAGGCACTGGCTCCATCTGATGATAATTTGCTTAATGAAAATTGGTAATGCATTCCTTATTGAATATAAATTTTATTTCAAATATGCTGGTCCACAGATTTTTGTTTTTATTTTCACAAAATCTTAATTTAAAGCTGATGTTTTTTTTTAATTTTATGTAAATTTGCTTTGGAGCACTAATCATTTCATTATTATTTATGGGGACCCATATTTAAAATACACTGAATATATATTATAAGTACACTAATTTAATGGATATCTTCGAGTTTTATTTTAAGGTGTTCTGCGGGTCGGACTGATGCTGGATCATCAATTTAAATCATTTTCAAAATACTACACATTTGTCAAGTTGTAAACAGAAATATCAACTTGCAATTGTAGTTTTGCTATTTTGAATGATTTAATTAACATCAAAAATTTTGGTTGCTGGCTGACACCATCCTACAAATACTGATGCTGGAACATCAGGCAGAGCAATAAGATAATCATGTAAGTTAAGTTTATTCAATTATCATTATTTTTTGACTGTCAATTTAGTATTTGATGCATTTGGATTTTTAGTTGCCCCCCAGTAGAAGATTCATCTTCTGTGTCCTCAGACAGCGACAGAATCAAAATGCTGGAAAGCATGATAAGAGAAAGGGACGAGAGCATTGCCAGACTCCAGCAGAAACTTGACATCGAGAGATTTGGGGTGGAGCGTTTTTCAAAAGACAATTCAATGATCATGTTCTATACTGGTTTCATGACTTTTTCTATTTTCACTGCAGTATTTGAATTTATCAAACCAGCAGCAAGCTCCATGACAAGCTATTACTATCGAGTTTCAGCCAATGCAAATCCTAACTTGACTGGCAGACAAAGAAATATGCTGCTGATTGATGAATTTTTCATGTTTTTGTGTCGCCTCAAATGTGGTCTTATGGAACAAGATCTAGCAGTTAGATTTAACTGCCATATCTCCACGGTAAGCAGAAAAATCATTACATGGGCAAATTTTTTGTATTTTGTACTTGGAAGCATAAATATTTGGCCATCTAGAGAACAGATTGACAGAAAAATGCCCGATTGCTTTAAAATTATGTATCCCACAACACGGGTGATAATTGATTGCACAGAAATCAAAACTGAGCGACCCTCCTCACTTGTCCTTGGCTCCAAATTTTACTCTTCATATAAGAGTACACATACATGGAAGGGACTGGTTGGTATAGCACCTCATGGTGCCCTTACCTTTGTTTCAAGTCTTTACACTGGCTGTATGTCTGATGTAGAGATAACAAAGCTTAGTGGTCTGATAGATTTACTTGAAGGGGGGGACTCAATCATGGCAGACAAGGGATTTGTTTTAAACAAAATTCTGGAAGGGACTGGCATTGGTGTTAACATACCCCCTTTTCTTATGAGCCAGGGTCAGTTCACAATGCAAGAGATTGAGGAGATCCAAACGATTGCAAAATTGCGTATACATATTGAGCGCCACATTCGCCGCGTGAAGGAATTTCATATTTTTGATGGTGTTATTCCTTTAAGTATGGTTGGGTCCATAAATCAGATATGGACAGTGACAAACATGTTAACTCTCTTTAGGGGTCCTCTGATTAAAGAGTGGGCATGACTTTAACGTTCATTCAAACTTGTATGCAAGACTCGGAGAAATTATTAATCAGGTACATGTACTCTGTGGGAGTATTAGGATTATGGGTAGCACATGTAGATCTATATTGAAATACTTGTACTTGTAGGTTTATGTACTCTATGTTATGGAATACAAGTAAATGTTCAAGAAAAGCAAATTAATCATGCCTTGAATTTCATTAAAAAAAATCTTCAATAACATATTTTGAATTTCGAGATTTGTAAAAATACATGTATGCTACCAATTATCGGTACATATGAAACATGCATTTTTTTTTCAAAGTAATTATATAGTTATTGATATTGTAAGTTCTAAATATTTTGTTTTTCTTAATTTTTACATTTCCAATAATTTTCTATAAGAATTCTTTACAAATCAGAGGAAAAAATTTATTTTCTGATAACTAAGAGGGACATAAGCATGAATATCTCAATATATTCATTTACAAAACTATACTTGCTGTCCAAACTGTAGAGCAAACTTGACTGTTTAATTTCATTATTTGTAACAGCTCATCAAATAAATAATGTAAATACATGTATAAGATATGATTTAATTTCTAAAAATTCATGAGGTACATAAACTACATGTATAACCCTTCAAGCCAGCCAGAATATTATTCATAAAGTGAGGTGGCACCTTATGAAATATGCCACAATGAAGTGTTTTAGTTCATGTCCTAATAAATTTTTATAAATTATATTTATTTCTCAATTGAATTCACATTAAATAATGATAAAAAAAGAAAATATCTATCTTTTCTTTCATGTCTTGCCAAAAATCTGCATCAAAATGCACAAGCTCTAAATGAAATTCCTCAGGAGTCCACACAAAAAAATGACACCATTCAAGTCCAGTAACTGCCATCTGGGTCATCACCTGATAGTAGTACTTATGAGTGTTCTTCAGGTGGTATCCATTTTCATCTTTGATGAGGTAGTCGCACTCCGATAGGCATCTCACAGGACACTTGATTTCAAGTAAACCGTGTGGTGGTGTTAATGATTGGCAGAACACTTTCCTGTCTGGTGTGGCTGCTATCCAGGGTGACCATGGGCTTATAACAAGACCACATGGATAGATGTTAACAACTTCATCCATAGCCTAAAATTAATAAAGAAAATTGCTTGATTTCAAGTAAACCGTGTGTTGGTGTTAAGGATTGGCAGAACACTTTCCTGTCTGGTGTGGCTGCTATCCAGGGTGACCATGGGCTTATAACAAGACCACATGGATAGATGTAAACATCTTCATCCAAAGCCTAAAATTAATAAAGGAAATTAATTTTGATTCAATATAAAATTTAACAGAGGTAGTTTGATATGATGTACATGTATTTAGACATTAAATATTACATACCTGCACATACGCTAATGCAGCTGTAGGTTCACATGCTAAGCCGTGTCTTATTGCTGCTGAAACTACCTTCCGTGTGGTCCTCAGTCGTGCCACAAGTGGATCACAATCTATAAAAAAATGTTGTTTTGTAAGGTATCAATAACACTCGGCGTACAAAGATGATTATTTTTACATTAAGAAATGCTTAATATTATATTAACAAATATTTTTAGATGCTTATTTTTTTAGGAATTCATAGATTATATTCTAACCTTTTTTCCGTCGTACAATGTCTCCTGCAACAGAGGCAGTAATTCTGTCTTGACGTATTTTGTGCCATTTTGGATCCTGGGACTGAAGGCGGGTGGAAATTTCAATTTCACTGGCCTGCATCTCCGTCACTGACAGTGACTCCAGTTTCACAGATTTATTATAGTCTAGAACTACTGCCACATTGTTAATCATTGTGTTTTGCTTTGGTAAAGATGGGAAATCTTCAGCATCCAAGATATTTAGAACGTATTCACTGTGCAGTTTCTGCTGTACTCCTATGGGTGATCCTATAGGAAAATTCCCGAACTTGGTACACACATCTTTCTGCTGCTCACTGGGGCTCACAACTGATAACAAAAGACATGATTTGTCAATGGAAGACAAAGCTTCACACAGTTCTCCAATCGGTGAACACTCTGAATTTATGGGATTGTATAAGGTTGTCTTTAATCCACGGGTCTTCATCCTGGGGTCACTTGTGTTGAATCCTGTGACAGTTATATTGTCGGATGAACTGCCACAAATTTTCTCACCTAAAATAAAATTTTAAACTTAAATTTTTAAAGAAACAAATGCATTTCAAATGTGTATCTTTGTGCATCTGATAATTTGCATGTGTATCTATATATATATATATGGTTTTTTTTTAAATACATATTACATGTAATTTTAAATTTGTTTAAAATAATTGTAGCCAGTGGTAGAACATTAATCTTGTAAGTGTAAAACTGCTTAAACAGACAGACCAAAAAATGTTTACCTCTTGGAACATGCCAAGTTTGTGGTAAGGAAGTCTTGGCAACATCAGTCGGAACTGCCTTAAGATTGGATGCTTTCATATGTGCAATGGAGTACAATACACCTACAATGTGTCCACAAGATCCAGATCTACCAACTGCACAGGAACACTTGCTGTCTTCTCTTCCAAACACTGGTCCTTTCTTTATTACTACCTAAAAATGATTATACATGTATTAGAATATCATTAAAGTACAATTATCATATGATCTGACATTTACAAAATACATGCATGTACATATTCTTTAAAAATTCAATACAATATATAGTTATTAATCTCAGTTACATGAATTTATAAATTCAATCATAAACTTAAACATGGACAATTGTACTTGGTATAATTATATAATATCATGTCAGAAACACAATTCAAGTTTGCATACCTCTGCATCATGTGGGGACTCATTCTTTTTCTGGGATCTATAACATCTTGCTCTTATAAGACATCCTTCATCACCATCCAAAGCATGCACTGTAAGTTTTAATTTAAAAGCATATATAATATTGATATACATTTTGCATCACCAATGTGAGATATATATTACTGTATACGCAGCATTGTTAAGGCTTGAATAAGGGGGCGGGGCCTAATTTATACTGGAAATGTTTACTGTGACGTAACACAAAAATATGACTTTTATGTATTTCTCATAATACCCGAAATTGAAATAATTTGCAACTTTTAACTGTATAAGCATAATAAACAACAAAACTAATCAATGCATTAAAAAAAACTTGCTAGTTAAATCCCATGTAGCTGTTTATAAACAATGCACTAATCGCGATAAACTTGTAAACATGACGTCATTTTGGTAAACATGACGTATTACATGTGCTGTGAGAGGCAAATTGAGGATTTTTTCTAACAATGAAAAATGCGTTTTATTATTAAACGGAATTTATTTACAGGTTTTAAATAGTCGATTAATACCAAGGTAAAGCCTTTGTTTAGTGCGATTGTTAATTAACTACAAAGAGAATGTATTTTATTAATTATGTCGTGTTTTATGTACAGGTTACGTATATTTTACATCGAGAGGCCTCATAAAATCGTACTTTCGCAAGGGCATACACTGCATAGATCTGAACCATTTTTAAAATATAGATAAAGGATATATTCCTTAACTTGAAAAGTGCTGCTGCTTTCTTTAAATCGAGGCCGTGATTTTATAAGTACACAAAATATTTGGTTAAAGTCTAACATATTTCGACATTGGCCTATTTACTTAAACATTTCAATATTAAAACGCAAATTCTATTCAAAGCAGCAGCACTTTTCAGAAACTACAAAGTATACAGAAACAATTAATAGCTTGAATTTTTAGTTTCAATTAGGGTATGCCCTTGCGATATTGAAATTTGTTATTGACCTACATTCCGTGTACCTACTATGCGTTCATCACGTGACTGTCCATCGATGGGACCAAACTCTATACAGTACAGAGTATGTTATACTATGCTATTTCCATAAGTATTTAAGTTCTGTGATAATAGAATAGCTGAATAAAAATAAATTCAATTTTAAAAACAATTCCCGTTTTTGCGCTTTTATTTTCCGTTGATTTCTCATAGTAAGCCTTAACAGTGCTGCGTAATGCAAACAATACTGTTAAAAAATAATGAGATATTGTTTACATAGGGATAATGATTAATGACTTAATGTAAGGGACATGCCCTAGCATATGCATGGTTCATAAACCAAATTCACTGTCAATGTTGTCAATGATGTGCAATAATTTGAGAAGTTAACACGCTCATGTTTTAACTTTTATATTATATATCACGAAAAATAATCATGTATTAATTTGATAATGATTAGAATGGGGAAATAAACTTGCTTTGTTTATATTGTGGTGTGAAACTGAAAGTACAAGTGCAGTATGTATAAGCAGATATATAGTGTGTGTCTTTACCTCTTATGTCTGTGACGTATTTCTCACTAAAATACTTATATCCTTTGGTGAGCTCTTTTGTTCCATCACTTTTAACACACTTTCCTACAACTTCCTCCACAAAACTGAAGGAAATTGCAGGTACGGTAGATAAATCACGAGTCGATGTTTTGACTTTCAATTCAGCCGCCATTGTTTCTACCGACGCTAGCCTCGTTTTGGATCCGATATGAATATTCATCACGATCTCATTAAGAAAGGAGTATTGAAAAACCTTACATACATTGCAAAAAAGGCCCATGGGCCAAAACTCTCACCTGTGTCAATGATCCTGTTTTTTTTGTTTTCTTTTTTTTTTCCAGTACAGTTAAACACGCTTAAAAGGAACACTAAAACAATAATTTGAAGATTCCAAAAATGGATTTTTATTCCCAATGGCTTTCACATAACTTTATTTTGAACTGAACGGATAAAACAAATTAAGTTTATAACGAAGTAAAATCAACCCTCCCTGGAACTCCGATATTTTGTGTTATTATTATGCTTTGGGTTAAAATTTATTTAATACCGAAACAAATAAAACTTTTATCACCTTCAATTGACAGGGGCCCTGTATAAAGTTGAGGAGGTTTTGTCATCTGTGCCAGTGGGTGAGAAGCGTATTTTACTTCACTTGAAAAGCCTACACAACTTACCAAAAAAATATTTTTCGGGACCTGCATGGTCCAAGGCAATTTCGCCACTAAATTTAACGTACTAATTACAAGTGGGGTCAATATTGTGCTTTATGCCACGAAAGGCACTCTTCGAGATAGCCTGGACACAATGATTTCCGGTGTCTTGTCTTGAACAATGTGTCCCCTAAACTTTTTCAAACTTTATCCAGGGATTCTTCTTGTTCATTAGACCAAAAACAAACACATTTTCATGTTTGATTATTAATTCAAGGAATTACTATTAAGGGAGCAAAGAGTTAATACTTCAAGAACATTCTCAGATTTCACAGATGAAAATTTTAAGCTCAAATCTGCTTTTAGTTTTCTCCTTTAATAACATTATCAAGTCTTTCACATAAAATATGCATTCTCGTCCTTAATGGTGTATCACAAAATGTATAAACTACAGTCAGGAATTTATCATAAAATTCTGTTTCCGACATAGTCATATGATGAAGGTCATTCACATACAGCAAAACACACTTACAAGGAATTGTCAGGAAAATACAATTTTGCTTTGTTTTCAACCTACATGTAATTCAGTACAGATACTTTACCTTCACAAATTGTTTTAAAAGCAAGGGCAGTGAAATTCATTTTGTTGTAAGCATTAATTCATAAAGCGAAAGTTTGATTAAAATTTGTTTTACTGTCGTTTTATAATCAATCATTATTTTAAATCTTACACTACAACCGCTGTAGAAGATGTTGAACTTTCTTGCAGCGTCCTTTGAAGATCGTCATCCTCACTATCCACAATCTCTATAAAGCTCTAATCCTCCTCAGATAAACCAAAGAAAAACACAAGAGAATATTGAAATAAGTACACCTCCACACATACATGTATCAAGAATTTCAAAGAGGAAATGTAGCAGTCCCATATACAACTGATATATAAAGTTGTTGTTTTTAAGCATGCTGTCAATTAATAATTATTTAATAATGATTTCAGACTAAAACTGTTGGAGGAGAAGCATTTCAGATGGATCAGGGTTAGAATAGGTCCTCAGTACCCCCTTGCTTGTCGTAAAAGGCTACTAAATGGGGCGGTCCTTCGGATGAGACCGTATAAACCGAGGCCCCGTGTCTCAGCAGGTGTGGCACGATAAAGATCCCTTCCTGCTCAAAGACCGTAAGCGACGAACATAGGCCTAAATTTGCAGCACTTCACCAGCAATGGTGACGTCTTTATATCAGTGAAATATTCTGGAGAGGGACGTTAAACTTTGCTCCCCCAAAACAGTGGTTCAGCAGTTTTGTTCTGGAGATGAAATGATTAGTTTGTAACCTACAAACAAGGGACAGAAACCGATAGCAATAGGTCACCTGGGAGACTTAGGTGACCTTAAAGGCACTGACTAATGCCTTAATATCATAAAAAGCAATGGTACTTTTATGCAAGTCCCACAAACATAACAAATATCAGAATTAAAAACCTTTCCTCGATTTGGTTTTAGTTTTGGGGGAAAAAATTCTTGTCAAGTCCATCCTGAAACGTGCAAGTGACTTGTGTCCATACGAACTCGTACATATATATACAAGTTTCTTTTTTACCAAGCTAAAATAAAGCAATGTCTCTAGATTTTCAATCACATCATGTGGTACTGCCTACAGGTTATAGAAAAGTGTCCATACATTATGTGTCTTTACCTTGATTTACCTTGTATGTTTTTGTTTTCATACATATTTCACAAGATACCTTCACTCTGTGAAATAGCAATATTAAAAAAAGCCAAATACTGTACAATAATGTATACATGTGTCAAAGAAAACATTTCTTAAATACGAATGCATAAGTACACATTTAAGGGTTTTTCCCCCCTTATCAAAATAAATAAACTTGTAGCAATAAACTTGGATTCTTATCTACATCAATCCTTGAACTAGAGACCAAAAGCTGAAAAGGGGTAAGGGGGTGATTTTTTGGAATGATTCATATTCGAAATTTTCTTTATAATTAAATGATTCTTTCTTAAGTGTATCACCCCCTTGTTGACCTTGCTTTTCTGCTTCATTCGATCTATGAACGTTGATCAAGGAAATCTTTGAAATACTCTTTGATTTCTTCTACTTCATCATCAGTCCACCGTTGCCGCGTTGTTTTCTTCACTTTTCTCCTGGTCTGAACTTCGTCCTCCTCCTCTTCCTCCAGCAGTTTTCAGTGGCATCCACTGTATCACTTGGAAGAGCCCTGTTCAAATCAAAAAGTCCAAAAACCAATGTAGGTAAGTAATATGGTACATTGTATTAAAAATAGTGAATGCAAGGATATGAACATATGCTGAATTATGACTACCTACAGTTAATGGCTGTGACTGATGAATAACTATAAAGTTTGGAAAATGAGACTAATCAGACCTTTCCTGTTCTTGAGGTGCAGTTTTTAGAGCTTCCTTCATATGTAAAAATATACCATCAATCAATCTTTGACATTGTTTCCTTGACACAATATCTGTACTTGGATATTTCCATGGAACTGGAGCAAGGGAAAATTCTACCCATTCGGGGAGATTTCATATATGTGATCTTGAATCATGATGGACATGTCATCACTGCAAAGTAAGGGGACGACCATTTGGTAAATAATCTGTCCTCCATCACAGAGAAAATAAATAATCTGACCTTGACATTGAAACATTGTTAAAAATACCTTTTTTATTTACATGAAATTTAATCTCAAAAGTCTTAAATTCAAATTTTTTTTGGCTCGCTTCGGTCGCCATTGTAGAACCGAATAGTATTTAAAATCAGATTACCAAAAGTATGATATTATAGTATTAATAATGTCATACTTTGATACATATGTAACTAATTCCTACACAATTTTGTCTGATTTTACTCTTTAACATACAGAAAAACCAAAGAGCTTCAGGGGACGAACCCCTCCATTCAAAGTATATGGTATGACCAGTATTTATTATGTCATACTCTGGTTCATAATAACCAATACCACTATCATGGTGCCTGGTTTTACTCTTAAAATACACGAAAACCGTTCGAATTAGAATATACCATGTTCATGGGAAAATCTCGCTTTTAAATCTGCATAAATTATCGTATTTATTAAATTATTGGCGAATCCGAATTTCTTTCTTATACATTTACACGAACTAAACATTGATTCTATGGCAGATGCATTAATTTTAAAAAGTAGATCTAATTTAGAACTTGCAGAATATAGAATAACAACTTGAATTGAGAACTTCATTCAACGAATAGTTCTAGGTTTTAAAAGACAGAATAAGTCTTCATCGGCATTTGTTTTGTGCATCAGGCCTCGCAAAATAATTTTATATACAGCATTCAAAATACAGCTTGATACAGTTTTCCCTGTGGAGGAAGGGGGGGGGCTCTTAGGGAAAAAAAATTGCGTACTACAGAGCTGTGATACACATGTATCATCAGATATATTTTTTCAATTATAGATTTCTTCCGTATTAATCCAGAACAGATGTAAAGTCCCAGCCATTATGGGTTACATGTATAAATATAGCCCAATTTTTTAAAATGACAAAACTATATCTAATTATAGGCCAATAGGAGATAACATTTAAAATTTTTGCTATTAGTCAAAGTAGGCAGATCATAAGTTATATTTAGAGTACGAGTTTTCTACTGTATCAGAGATACAGGGCGGGGCTTAAGGCGAGAGCCTACATAAATATTCACTAAACCTAAAAATTGTATTGAATTGAATTTCGGTTAGAAACACTTGCATATGGTCCACGTATTGTAGTCCTTTTTTAAAGGACAGCAACTTGTTTCAGTTATACGTGTTATACGCGTACGCATATAGAATATTCTTCTTCACTTGCCGTATAAAATCACTTACCTATACATGGACTATAAAGTTTTCTGCTCATCTAATAGAACATGACTTGAACAAAATAACGTTTTCATGAGATCAATAAGATGCTAAAGAACCCATTTCAAACCAATAACCATATCGAAATATTTACCGTTTTTAAGTTATAAAGCAAAAACTTTCGAGAGCCCTTGGCCCCTACTTTGAGGGGCCAACCCCTTTTTAATGATGTCAAATGATAGAACTTAAAATTATGCACAATATTTGTTCAACATGTTTTAACAAATTATTTTTAGTTTAAAAGATACATAAGGAAATAGATGTAAATTTTTGCGCGTTTAGGCATTCTTATTTTTGACCCCTATCTAGCACCGTTTTGAGCGCAGAAATCGAAAAAGAAAAACCGATGTGCACAACTTCAATTCTTCTAGTTTTTAAATGCAGTAGACATTCTGCTCCAGCTTTTTTCGTTTCTGAGCCTTTGTCTGGAAACAAACAGCACCAACTTTTCATTTAAAGGGAAATAACTCAAAAGCGGAAGGAAATTTTTGAAATGTATGAAAACATCAAAATTGAATTTTGTAACGTCCAAAAACTCTGAAAATTTGAACGAAATCCGTTAAGAAATGAGCGAGTTACGAGGTCTCAAAGTTGGCGTCTAGGAAAAAAAAAATAATAGGAATAATCTTAACCATCAGAATCAGTAGAAGGTCTTCCGCCTGAGCGGAAGACCTTAATCAGATTACCAAAAGAATATTATAGTATTAATAATGTCATACTTTTATACATTTGTAACTAATTCCTACACAATTTTGTCTGATTTTACTCTTTAACATACAGAAAAACCAAAGAGCTTCAGGGGACGAGCCCCTCCATTCAAAGTATATGGTATGACCAGTATTAATTATGTCATACTCTGGTTCATAATAACCAATACCACTATAATGGTGCCTGGTTTTACTCTTAAAATACACTAAAACCCAAGTGCTCCAATGGTCTCCACCAGGGCTTCGTCCAGGACCCACTGGGCGCCTTACGGCGACCCCAGACCTCTTGCCTGAACGAAGTTATACACGCCCCTCCCCAAATCCTGATGTGAAATAGAGAACTAATAATGATTGTGATTATATTTTACATATTTCTGCATTTTGAAGACATGGAGATGTTTCACATACCAAATGATTGAATGGAATTCTGATTTACATCATTCTCTTCATTAAGCTTTTCTTATAGAGTTTTATTTATTTGAATAATACTTCCCAATCCATATGCATGCTTCTCCATGGCTTTACTATACAAGAATTATTTTAAAGAATTTCCATATGTTTCTGATCTCCAAATGATATTTACTCACGTTATCGTCCTCTCCTTTTACTGACACCCTCTACTTTACGTTGAAGGATGAAATCCTTCCCAGCTCCTCAATCACTGGAACTTGACAGAAATTCTTAACTACATTTTCGTTCAGCTCGGCTGGTCTCTTTGTGTGCATAAACTGTACATAAATACTGGAGGAAGAAATTAAACATACTTTTCAAAAATTCTAAAAAAAAAAATTGAAAAAAGACAATTTTTACTTCCATAAAGCAGACAGGTATACTAATTTATAGTGTATAATGTGTTAGAACTTTGAACCCAATGCAAAGCATGAGGAATTCCTTAAGATCAAGACATATTTTGAATTTTAAGGAAATTTATCAGTGTGATCTCAATCAAAACTGTTTCCCCTCTATGCTGTTATGTATGTCTTGGTGATTTTACTTCACCAGACTTCGCATTGTTTTATTTTTAAAAATTCATATCTAATTTTTTTCAGAACAGCAGAATGCCTCTGGTTGAAATAATGGTAATAATTTATTGCTTCGGAATGTATTTCCAAGTCTATCAGTGTCAAAAACTTCTACCAAATATAGACGAAAAAGCAATAATTGAATGGTACGGTATACATGTATTACGAGACGTATGCACAAATGCATTGCTTAAAAATCCTGTGACTCTCGGAAAAGGAGTGGATACCAGCATCGTAGAAATAGGTGAAAGCCTATTCGGTAAAAAAAAAAAGAAAATTTAATCACGGAAGAGGAAATCAACATTTCTGGGTTTTCGGTATGATTGAAAGTGAAACAAGAACATACATTTTACAGATGGTTGACAACAGATGCAGAGACACTGTATTACCAATTATGCAAAAAGATGTTCTTCCGGGTACATCAATCTTCTCAGACCAATGGACTGCTTATCAAAGCATTAGTAAAGAAGGATTCCATCATGAAACTGTCAATCATAGTGTTGAATTTGTAAGTGAAAAATGGATGCTGTACAAATGCCATAGAGGGATTATGGGGATAAGTAAAGCTTCGAATGAAAAAAATGAAAGGTATTCATACAAATAAGCTTCCAGAAATTCTTGATGAATTTATGTACCGTTACCGCTATGGTCATTCAAATGGAGATGTTTTCCACCAAGTATTGAAAGATATTTCAATTATATATGGTGATTTATGAATTTTCATAAGTTTTCAGGGTCTCACACTCTATAAAGAATTAAAATGTCTATTTCATAGACTCCGCTCACTGGATTTAGCCTCCTAGCTTCTACATTTTTGATTGTTTTCTCCGAAACAGATTCATGTCATGTATCAATTTCGTAAGAAAAGAGGCAGGAATCTTACCTTCTTTAAATC
>PRKT01000481.1:54558-67215 GCA_003671525.1 Saccostrea glomerata
TCGTTCAGCTCGGCTGGTCTCTTTGTGTGCATAAACTGTACATAAATACTGGAGGAAGAAATTAAACATACTTTTCAAAAATTCTAAAAAAAAAAATTGAAAAAAGACAATTTTTACTTCCATAAAGCAGACAGGTATACTAATTTATAGTGTATAATGTGTTAGAACTTTGAACCCAATGCAAAGCATGAGGAATTCCTTAAGATCAAGACATATTTTGAATTTTAAGGAAATTTATCAGTGTGATCTCAATCAAAACTGTTTCCCCTCTATGCTGTTATGTATGTGTTGGTGATTTTACTTCACCAGACTTCGCATTGTTTTATTTTTAAAAATTCATATCTAATTTTTTTCAGAACAGCAGAATGCCTCTGGTTGAAATAATGGTAATAATTTATTGCTTCGGAATGGATTTCCAAGTCTATCAGTGTCAAAAACTTCTACCAAATATAGACGAAAAAGCAATAATTGAATGGTACGGTATACATGTATTACGAGACGTATGCACAAATGCATTGCTTAAAAATCCTGTGACTCTCGGAAAAGGAGTGGATACCAGCATCGTAGAAATAGGTGAAAGCCTATTCGGTAAAAAAAAAAAGAAAATTTAATCACGGAAGAGGAAATCAACATTTCTGGGTTTTCGGTATGATTGAAAGTGAAACAAGAACATACATTTTACAGATGGTTGACAACAGATGCAGAGACACTGTATTACCAATTATGCAAAAAGATGTTCTTCCGGGTACATCAATCTTCTCAGACCAATGGACTGCTTATCAAAGCATTAGTAAAGAAGGATTCCATCATGAAACTGTCAATCATAGTGTTGAATTTGTAAGTGAAAAATGGATGCTGTACAAATGCCATAGAGGGATTATGGGGATAAGTAAAGCTTCGAATGAAAAAAATGAAAGGTATTCATACAAATAAGCTTCCAGAAATTCTTGATGAATTTATGTACCGTTACCGCTATGGTCATTCAAATGGAGATGTTTTCCACCAAGTATTGAAAGATATTTCAATTATATATGGTGATTTATGAATTTTCATAAGTTTTCAGGGTCTCACACTCTATAAAGAATTAAAATGTCTATTTCATAGACTCCGCTCACTGGATTTAGCCTCCTAGCTTCTACATTTTTGATTGTTTTCTCCGAAACAGATTCATGTCATGTATCAATTTCGTAAGAAAAGAGGCAGGAATCTTACCTTCTTTAAATCCGAATTATGATTTGATCCCATGATGAATACATAAAAAATAATCCATGGAAAAGTATAGCTCCCAAAGCCCAAAACAAACACAATCGGGGCTCGCTATGTTTTTGACGGTGGGCTAAGCCCTGCTTTCTTCAACGTCCGTAACTTGAGTCTAAAAATAAAAACGCTAAGCAATAGGACTAGTCAGTGTCATTTTGCTAGTATCGTTTATACGCTCAAGATGGCTTCCGACATCGGCGATTTCCAAGGTTTTTACTTAGTCCCCGGGAGGGTGGGGTATGGGACGGATCAACATCTCCCCAGGTTTGATGTGCCGGTGTCACAGAGGCACAAAAGGTCGACCCCTAACGGACGGAGACCCCGCCGGAGCCCTACTTCACCCAGGTGACCTCTTTCACCACCTCCGTCTCCCCAGGGCTGAGTTCAACCCCATGTCCGTCCCCTCATGTCAGACGCCTTAAACCCACCTTGTCACCAGGAGAACTCCTCCAGGAGATCCTGAAGCTCCAGCAGACTTACTCAGGTGAAATGATGTCTACCACTCAGCCTGCTAGGCCAGGGACGGTTCTCCAAAAAAGGGATCAGGGCACCCGTAGCGACCATGGACAATTGTCCGGTATGCTGGAGTCCAGAGGCCGCGAACAACTAAACTTGTTGTTCCTGTCAGGAACGCCCCGCATTCTTCTCCTGCACGGATTATCTCGTCAACCACGAGCGACCATGTCCCTTGTGCCGGAGATTCAAGTCAAGGGGGGAAATCACAAAAAATACAAGGGAGTGTACACCAAACTTTGAAGCTTTGGTGAAATTTTATAAATAGCCAAAATAGGCATAATAAAATCCCCGCCAAAATAACCGGCTATACGGTATGATCATCAAACCAACATGCTTTAATTAAATAGAACAAAACGGAACTTTCGCCAAAGAAAATTAGCAAGGCAAACAATCCTTACTTCACAGGGAAAATTCAAGTTAATACAAACACATTCCAGAAAATCGTTGGTATCGACCAAAGTAAGCCTTTTCGCCAAAACATGGCTGAAAAATTGCTGACTTGGCGTTAAACAAAATTAATAACTCAATCAAAGGAAGCCTGCGGAATTAAGTAAAGCAAGTGCAGGTAAAACTCCTTTCTAAACTCTGCAATGTAAGAAACGTACCCAGCATGAAGTACAGCAAAACTCGACATTTTGGTCATCTCAAAGATGTCGGTAAACGCTGACAGAACATTGGATTTCCGCTGCCAAAACGATTACAATTCAGACGGTACCTCTAAAACGATTGAAGAAATAGAAATAACACCTGACAGAAACCAAGTAAGTAAAATATGTCTTGTTTTATGATTTAGAACTCAAACAATTAAGCTTTTGACCAATTTTAAACATGCATGCAAGAAATATATGGATTCTTTGTAAGCACCGAAAAATCTTGGAAACGACATATCTCCGATTTTTAATGAAATTTGTGGTACAAAACCAGCAAATAAGGTGTGAATTTTGTCCCATGTGTACCCGTTTGCCACGGAGACGGATCCGGTGAATTTGGCCATTTTCCACCATTTCTGGTCAAACATGAAAATCTTGGAAACGACATATCTCCGATTTTGATGAAATTTACACCAGTGGTGCATCTTGGAACAAAACCAGCATACATGGTGTCAGAAGTTTCCCACGTGCACCTGGCTGCCATGGAGACGGATCCATAGATTTTAGCCGTTTTTGACCAAACAAATACAAGAAAACAAGAGATGTTTGTGAAACACTTATGCCCCCCCCCCCCCTTGGCTATACATTATATGATGCACAAGCCTTTATGATGGGCAGCGTATATTATGGGATTGTACATTGAAATAAAATCGACCTTCTGAACTTAAAATCAATAGGACCAGGTCATCTACTAGTACTATCTGATATGCATGAATCTATAAAGAATGGGGTATCCATGTTAAAAACTTCGTGAATTGCACATATATACCATTATAGACCTCAAGATAGGTTTGACTGTTACTTGCAAATTATTATCAATAACCATATTCAACCAATCTGATTTTTTATTTCATTTAATCAGATGGCCTCTCTAGTTGCAGAGTGACATAATAGTGGTCAGAGTAATCCATGTTAAAAACTTCGTGAATTGCACATATATACCATTATAGACCTCAAGATAGGTTTGACTGTTACTTGCAAATTATTATCAATAACCATATTCAACCAACCTGATTTTTTATTTCATTTAATCAGATGACCTCTCTAGTTGCAGAGTGACATAATAGAGTAATATGTTGGATGTGCATAGCAGGCATGGTATGTGTTTAGCAAGTCTAATGATAGATATACATGATCTAAACATGTGTAACAATATAAGAGTATGTCAATTGAATATTACTAAATATAGATCCTATTCATTTTTATGTACATTAGCGGCCTCGATAAAATTTAATGTATTTCATATAGCACCTAAGCAGCCCTGTTCTACACATTGCCGCCATTGTTGTAAAGATGCCATGTGCTTACCTACTTGAATAAACACTATTGCACTCCACATAAAGACTTATACTGGTATTGATACATGGTGTCAGAAGTTTCCCACGTGCACCTGGCTGCCATGGAGACGGATCCATAGATTTTGGCCATTTTTGACCAAACAAATACATGAAAACAAGAGATGTTTGTGAAACACGTATGCCCCCCCTTCCCCCCCTTGGCTATACATTATATGATGCACAAGCCTTTATGATGGGCAGCGTATATTATGGGATTGTACATTGAAATAAAATCGACCTTCTGAACTTAAAATCAATAGGACCAGGTCATCTACTAGTACTATCTGATATGCATGAATCTATAAAGAATAGGGTATCCATGTTAAAAACTTCGTGAATTGCACATATATACCATTATAGACCTCAAGATAGGTTTGACTGTTACTTGCAAATTATTATCAATAACCATATTCAACCAACCTGATTTTTTATTTCATTTAATAAGATGACCTCTCTAGTTGCAGAGTGACATAATAGTGGTCAGAGTAATATGTTGGATGTGCATAGCAGGCATGGTATGTGTTTAGCAAGTCTAATGATAGGTATACATGATCTAAACATGAACCCTGGATATGCGTCTTAACAGAATTGATATTGGTAAAGTTATATCTTCCCATAAGTTCTGATAGCTGAGCATAATTAGGTCCTATGGCATCCACATTAAAATCTCCAAGAATTATTGTTCTTTGATACACTTGCAATGAGCTGAGCAGATTGTTTAGATCATTTATGAAGACACTAAGAGACACAGATGGCAACCTGTACAAAAGAATTAGTATGAGCCCCTCAAATTTCATCTGTAATGTCTCAATATGTTGTCCTTCGAATACGGACTTTCTTTCACAACTGAGTTGATTATGCCAGAAGCATGCTAGTCCATGTCGATGTTTTTCTGTGTCTTTTGGAACCATCTCATGATCAAAATCCAAGAAGTTGACCACATCAGCTTGAATGTTGGAAATATGGGTCTCTGTGTACATCAGTAAATGTGAAGATTTGGTAATAGGGTCCTTGAGCACATCACTGAAATGTAAACGCAGTGACCTTGCTGTTATGATTTGGTTAAGCTGATATTGTTATCCGGAATTATATAATCTTTTGTTGGTTCTGTGTTTTGTAATACTGTAACAGTTGCGTAATGATACAATAAAATAGTTCCAAAATGGCAACCTGCTGTTGAGCACACGTGTTTTGACTGTGTCCGAACCCACGTCTAAAAAGACATAACATTGGCGACGAGGATCGTTCAGGATGGCAAAATTCGCAGCCATTGGTCGTATCGACATCTTCGACAACAATGTCGAAACCTGGAACTCGTACAGTGAGCGCCTTGACCAGTATTTTGTGTGCAATGATGTCAAGGAGGAAAAGAAAGTTCCCGCATTGCTAAGCCTCATAGGGGGTAAGACTTACCAGTTATTGAGAGGTTTGACAGCACCGACTAAACCGGCAGACGTGGAATATGCCGCACTCGTGAAAATCCTTGGTGATCACATGAACCCCCCTCCTGTAGTAATCTCCGAGAGATTTCGGTTTTACAAAAGGGACCAGCGGGAAGGTGAGTCTATTAGAGACTATATAGCGGATCTTAGAAGATTGTCAGAACATTGTGCATTTAAAGACAGTCTGAACGAATCGCTGCGTGACAGATTAGTTTGTGGCCTTCGGAGCGAGGCAATTCAGAATAAACTGTTAGCAGAAAAAGACTTGACATTAGAGAAGGCGACGCAGATAGCACAGGCTATGGAGACCGCATTCAAGGATGCAACCGAGCTGCAGTCCAAACACGTTGGAATGGTAAACAAGCTAGGGGTGAGACAGAAAAAGGGATATCACTCTGCTGGAACTGGAGTAAGGTCGCCACAACCCAACAACCCTAAGGTGAAACGAGGTACGAATTCAAAGAAATGTTTCCGTTGTAACAGTACAGCTCATGATCAAAGTCAGTGTTATTACAAAGACAAACAGTGTTATAATTGTTCAAAAATTGGACATTGTAAAAAGGCATGTAGGAAAACAAAGGAGGTACACAATGTGGACTGGAGTGAGAATCTCATTGGATCATTAGATGTGAATTCAGTTGAAGACTCATTCTGGAGCAATCGTAGTCAACACAAACATTGACGGTGTAGATGTTGATATGGAACTCGACACGGGCGCAGCAGTCTCCGTGATGTCAAAGAAAAAGTTCTGAGAGTATTTTCCAGGAAGGATTAAGAACTTACCTGAATCAAATATATGTTTAAAGACATATACTGGTGAAATCTTGAAGCCTTGTGGAGTGGCACGTGTAAATGTGAGTCACAACAACCAGAAAAAGGATCTAGACTTGTACGTGATGCAGAAGGCAGGACCAACGCTCTTCGGAAGAGAGTGGCTTCAGCAGATTTCACTCGATTGGCCGTCCATCAAGTCCATGTCGTGTGTGACAGACAAGATTCCAGACACTTGTTCTGATAATGTGAAAGCGGACTTAAAACACATGTTGGAAAAACATCGTTCAGTTTTCCAGAGTGACATAGGTACGGTTAAGGGTATTGAAGCTACACTCAACTTAAAGCCGGACGCTAAACCAAAGTTCTGTAAAGCCCGCTCAGTACCGTATGCTCTCAAGCCTAAGGTCGAGGCTGAACTGGACAAACTAGTCAGAGATGGTATCATAACCAAGGTGGACTACAGCGAATGGGCAACGCCTATTGTCCCTGTCATCAAGTCTGATAAAAATGTGCGCATATGTGGTGATTTCAAGGTGACACTGAACCCTGTTCTTGAAATCGATCAGTATCCGCTGCCCCGCATTGAAGACATTTTTGCAGCACTCGCAGGTGGTAAGCGATTCACCAAGTTAGATTTACGACATGCATATCTACAAATGAGAGTAAATGAGGAGTCGCGCAACTTATTGACAATAAATACAGAGAAAGGACTCTACCGCTACAACCGTTTAGTTTATGGTGTGGCCTCAGCTCCTGCAATCTGGCAAAGGACCATCGACACAGTCTTACAGGGTCTCACCGGCGTCAAATGTATCATTGATGATATGATAATAACGGGCTCATCTGAGGAAGAACACCTGAAGAATTTGGAAGCTGTATTAACGCGCCTGGATGAATACAACTTGCGTGTGAACTTGAATAAGTGTGAATTCTTCAGAGAACGTGTTTCTTATTGTGGACATGAAATAGACTGTGAGGGTCTGCACAAAACGCAATCCAAGATTGAAGCAGTTGTCAGTGCGCCGAAGCCGAAGAATGTTTCAGAGTTGCGATCATTTCTGGGCATTGTTAACTATTATGCCAGATTTTTGCCTAACCTTTCAAGTCTTTTGTACCCGCTACACCAGTTACTGTCAAAGAGCCGAAAGTGGTCCTGGTCTAGCGAATGTGACAAGGCATTTTCTGAAGTCAAACAGCTTATTACCTCTGATGAGATTTTGACTCATTACGACCCACAGCGAGAGGTGCGATTAGCATGTGATGCTTCAGCTTATGGTTTAGGGTGTGTATTATCCCATGTCATGGATGACGGATCAGAACGACCGATAGCATATGCATCTCGATCATTGTCGTCAGCAGAGCGGAACTATTCACAGATAGATCGTGAGGCTCTGGGGATAGTATGGGGTGTGAAACGTTTTCACACATACCTCTATGGAAGACACTTCTCTTTATTGACGGATCATCGCCCTCTTGTGTCCATCTTCAGCCCCAGCAAAGGTGTATCAGTTACAACAGCAGCACGCATGCAGAGATATGCTCTGTTTTTATCAGGGTATGATTATGACATTATGTACAAAAACACCAAAGCGCATGGAAATGCAGATAGCTTATCGAGGCTACCACTGTCTGACTGTAAATCTGATGATGATTATCAAGATATTGACTTGATGTACCTACCACAATTTGAAACATTACCAATCACCAGTGACCGTATTAGACAGGAAACTGGACGTGATCCTGTCACTGTGAAGGTATATGGTTATACCATGAATGGATGGAGCTTTTCGGTCAAAGCAGATGATAAGGACTTGTATCCCTACTTTACGCGTAAGGACGAGTTAACAATTCACAATGGATGTTTGTTGTGGGGAATGAGAGTTGTTGTTCCAACAAAGCTTAGGGATCACATACTTAAGGAGCTTCATTTAGGTCACATTGGAATAGTGAAGATGAAGGCATTAGCTCGAAGTGTGGTATGGTGGCCCGGGATCGATCTTGATATAGAGAGGATCACGAAAGCATGCTCAGGATGTCAGGAGTTCAAGCGTGCACCTCCAGCAGCCCCCATTCATCCGTGGGAGTGGCCCACTAAACCTTGGGAACGTATCCATATAGACTTCGCTGGGCCTTTTATGAACTGGATGTTCCTGGTAGCAGTAGATGCACATTCTAAATGGCCTGAGGTCATAATGATGCGCGAGACGACATCCCACAAGACTATTGAGGTCTTGAGAAGTATCTTTGCTAGAAATGGTGTTCCTACAGTGTTGGTCAGTGATAACGGACCTCAGTTTACGTCAGACGAGTTTGGAAACTTCATTCGTACCAATGGAATAAAGCATGTGACTTCAGCTCCATATCATCCTAGCTCAAATGGATTAGCAGAACGTTTTGTACAATCGTTCAAGTCCGCAATGAAGTCAAGCAAGAAGGATGGAGGTTCTGTGGAAACGAAGTTATCTAACTTTTTACTAGCCTATCGCAACGCAGCACATTCAACTACTGGAGAGTCACCTGCAAAGCTATTCATTGGTCGTTCATTGCAGTCACGACTAGATTTGATAAAACCAGACATTGAACAAAATGTTAAAAACAAACAGTTTCACATCGCATCTAAGAGATCAAGTTCATTGCGTGTGTTTGAACCTGGGCACAGTGTAATTGTTAGGGACTACCGTCACAGTTCAAAGTCGGACTGGGTACCAGGAACCGTTCAAGAGCAGACAGGACCTGTTTTTACAGAGTGCAAGTTGGGGACAATACTTGGAGAAGACACGTAGATCAAATACATGATTCTTCACTAAAGAATGAGAGTGATCTTGAGAAGTTTGTGCCACAGGTACATGTACCAACTCCTACAGTTAGTGCTAAGCAGTCTAGTCCAGAAGTCTTTCCGCAAGGTACGAAAGTCAGGCAGTCAACTCCAGAGGTTTTCAACAGGAAGAAAGCTAATAGTCCCATCCAGGAACAGAAATCTCAGCCAGAAGTTAGGACCGAGCCTACCATACTAGCCAGACAAAATCCAAGACGAAATGTTGGACCGCCCAAACGTTTCAGTGACTATGTTACTTTCAAATGAATTGTGCATTTTGTTTTGTGTATTATGGCACAGTATTGGGGCACAATAATCCCCGTGCCTTTGTGTTGACCAAGAGGTCATTTTCACTTTGTATACTGTATTGTGTTGAATGTATTGGCCTGGTAAAACATGTCTGTGAAGTTTAATATTTGAAATGTGTATATTGCCCAAAATTTCATTCAATTTAAGTTCAGATTTTAATTCTTGTGGAAGTCAAAATTTAGTGGGGAGGAATGTTATGATTTGGTTAAGCTGATATTGTTATCCGGAATTATATAATCTTTTGTTGGTTCTGTGTTTTGTAATACTGTAACAGTTGCGTAATGATACAATAAAATAGTTCCAAAATGGCAACCTGCTGTTGAGCACACGTGTTTTGACTGTGTCTGAACCCATTGTCTAAAAAGACATAACACTTGCATTTAGTTAACTAATTGTCCATACTCTGCATGTCAATGGGTTATACATAAAAATGTATGGGCTTGGCAATCTAACATCATCTCTCAGTCTAATCATCTCACGTTTGACTGAAGAATTTTGCGGGATTTTTTGGGGGTCAAGATCTAGAACTTGAAGGCCCTGAATCGATCTACATCTACTTAATTCAACATACGGAGAACCTCTTCTTAAAGGATACTACCAATTCATCCACAGATAGTCCTTGAACTTTATGGATTGTGCAGGCAAATGCTAGTTTTAAAGGGAATTGTGTCCATGTAATTGACAGTCCAGTTCTTTTAAAAGAGGTTGAGAATTGGACATCTATTCTTGAAATGGGGACTGTATCCTTTTGATAAGTGTTGTATCCTTTTGATAAGTGTTCAAGTTGAGCGTTGATGTATTTCTAGCAGTCAGACCAATATTAGGTTTGTCAAACTTGATCAAAATTGCTTGAACATTTACAAGGTTTGGGAGGAAGTCTATGAGCTCCATTGACAAGTCCATCTTGAACATCTATGTTTCGAATCACCATAACTCTTGCTCCTACACAAAGATGCAATGTTTTCACTAAACCACCTGTGTGAGTTGGATTATCAGAAACAGTATAGTAAAGAAGCTGGTCTGCGTTCTCTTCTTGTAAGCTGAATAATTGGCTGACCAAGTTCCCTCAAGCTGTCATCGTTATGTTGATCTGTTTGAAGATTTGTGGCAAATATGTGTAACGCCTTTCTATTGTAGTCTTCATCTCACGAATCAATGCATCTGTCCTGTAAAGTCTTGATGTCATCAGCTGTTTGTTCTCCTTGGCGTACCCTATTCAGTAAAGCTGCAAAGTTGCTGTCATCCTTTTGCCGCATAATTTGGCAGAGTTCCATCAGATTGAAATGTGACTGCCACACAGATCCAGCAATTCTCATCATGACATTGGATGATAGCTCAAATACATATTTGCCTACAGGACGTAATTGGTAAAGGTCCCCTACAGCTACTACTGTTATACCACCAAAGGGCTGAGTTGAATCTTTAATTTGCTGCAATCTTTTGTCAATGTAATTGAATGTTCCAGAACTGACCATGGATATCTCGTCGATAATCAAGATTTTCAAATATGCCATTTGTACTCTTGATTTATTATAAGTTGAATCGGACAGCTTCTGGTAAGTGTCGTTCATCTTAGTTGGAAGTTGGAGAGCTGAATAAATTGTACAGCCATTTATATTAAAGGCAGCTGTTCCTGTTGGGGCTGTCAAAATAATCTTTGGTTTATCTGGTTCTGTGCCTACCTCCCTCAACTCTCGATTTGCCATGTTGAATATTGCAGATATTACATGAGACTTTCCAGTTCCAGCCCCACCTGTTATGAAGATGTGCTGTGGATCAATAACTTTAGAAATGTGACCTTTTTAGTGGTAACACCATCTCAAAAGGTACTCAAATCCACATCTCTGCTCAAAATTTAATGATTGTACTAAATGATAATATTCCGTATTTGACAAAAGTTGTGGATCCACTTCCAATACTGATTGAACATTTCCACCACAAGGTTCAGTAGAAGCTGTAAATGTTGCATTGACATTTGAATCTGGATTTACAATAGCATATGTATCATCAGATTCATAACCTTCCTCTACAAGCTGTGCCTCTACATGATCAGTCTCAGGTGCAATCTCATCCCAGGCATGAGTAGGAGGACCAAAGTCTTGGAAATGGGACATAGCTTCAGTAACAATTTCACCATTTTTCATGAGTCTTGCAAATGTGCTTTCAATTTCATTCTTTTTAGACTCGTTATGTTCAATGAAAGTGTTGAATTTACCTATTAAGGTCACTCTGTTCATCAAACCAAGGCATGAAATGAAGCATGCGATTGTAGGAGTATAACTCTGGCTTTGCAGACTGAGAACACTGATGGTATCGGACCACTGCCTGTGAACAACGCTTTTTCATTTTTCCAAGACCCTCCAAGGTTATGAATTTATCAAAGTTTTGCTCAGATTGACATGTTGTTTCATTCAACGCTACGTAAACTTGAATGGCCACTGTGTCTGTTGGTAGGTGGTCATTGTCAGGTTGATTATCTCTCCTGCTGTTATCTGTATCATATTACATACCAAATTCGACAAGACACATATTTTTCAAAGATTTTGGTCTAGCTGAATATCGGTCCAAGATGTTGGTTGTAGAGACATCCTCATCTTCATCATCTAAGGCATCCAACTGTTCCTTTCTCTTTAGAATTCTGATTCTGTTTTCAGGAAAATCACTAGGGAGAAATTGGATTTGTACAGAGAAAGTCCCAAAACTCTATATGCTGCTTCTTGAGCAGAGACATTTCTAGCATTTGAAAATTCATATGCTTCCTTCTTCATCTGTTCATTTATTCCATGATTCCTCATTTCACGGCTAACAGCTTGCAAAACTGTTCCAACTTCCCTCTCATCTTTAGTAATATAGCTTGTTATGTAAGCTATGGCATCATATGAACTTGTTGTATATTGAAGATCCATGTTAGCTTTCCACAGTATTAGAATATGAGGGTTATAGTTGTTTATGCATGTTTCGGAGGGAGCATGACGTAGAAAGATAGTTGCTGTTTTAGATGAATTTAGTAATGCATTGTAATATTTGTCACTAGATAAATTGCACTTTTGAAGAAGTTTATTCACACTTATTGTATCTAGCTCAGACTCATGATCTCTCAGATATTGTTTCACAGTTCCAAGTGTTTCAAGAGCAAAAAATCTAGCGAGAAGACATACTGATTTTTTATATTAATGGTTCTGATTTTACCTCATCTTGACATTTTGAAATTCCTGAATAATTCATCTACGTCTTTAAAAAGTTATCTAACCTTTTTAAAAGAAACTATTTTCACAAAATTGGCTTAAAAACGTAATTTTCCCAAATATTTCAATGGTAAAATTGTCAGAATTGATTAAAAACTATACCGCGTCTACAATACTATAACATTAAAACTACTTTGGCAAATTGAATAGAAATTTTAGATGAGACGCTTTTAAGTCTAAGGAACATTTTACAAATTTTCAGGATATTTTTCTCGCAAGAATTGTTATGCAGTAAACCCGCGACCCACCTTAAATGACTATCACTCTTTTTCCAGGCGCGTAGCATCGTTTTTGAAAGTGGGGGGGGGG